>JADANM010006230.1:6628718-6650994 GCA_026213755.1 Eurema hecabe | reverse complement strand
GAATTATAAAAAAAACATTTTTTAAAAACGCTGCGCCATCGTAAAATGTAATATGTGTGTTAATGTAACTATTTTTTATACATTGTCAATGCCACTGTTTATAAACGAAATAAAGGAATTCTTTGTTTGATACTATGTAGATGACATAGTTTTAGAGATAGACACTTTCTGTTCTGTCAATCTATCTGTTGTTTATCTTAAAACTACGCAACCGAAAATCCTGTTTGTATGAAAGAAAACTTATCAAGTTGAGTTTCTGTCAAAGATTACAGAAAGGGTTTATATTAGACTACAGGCCCATGTTGAAAAAATGATGGGTCATTTGAACCACCAGGTGACCTATCTAGAACGATATAAGAGCATAAAATAATAAGATTCAGCACTATGACGTCACTTGTAAGCTGTCCAACTGAGTGCAGGTGAGAATTCGAAAGTACAACCCTTGATTTTTTCCCCATTTCGCATGATTTTTGTACGGCATTCTTACCACTGTATAGATAGATTAAAAATGATAAGAAAATGCGCAGTGCCGTTAAAAAATGGGGCGCCACAAAGTGGGAATTTTAATTTACTTTCCGACAATTACCGGGGTGAATTTGGTCAGTTGATTTGGTACGGCATCTGTGTCGTACTATTTCAATACTGCTTCTAATCCATAATTCCGCAACGCCGTACTACTAAGTAAGGCTACTTGCTATATGTATACATATATCGGAGCAGGTGGACGAAAATAATAATCAATATACTGAAAAATATTTCCATATTACTTAATTAGTCGAAGTTTATTAGAATGTTTAAATTCAAACTTTAAAAAAATGTGTGGAATTTGTCAGTTGCTATAAAAACATCAGCATTGTAAAAATAATGACATATGCGATGAGTAATCAAGAATATACGCAGTGCATATGTAACTCTGAAGTTTTACTTATTAAGAACCTAAGAAAGAGCCATCATGAAGCAAACAATCACTACCTCGGCATCACTACAACTACTACTACGTCACCCTCTGCGACATATTATACATATTTTAACACAAAAATCCTTCATAAACACACACATTTACATCCATACTAATATTATAAATGCGTAAGTAACTCTGTCTGTCTGTCTGTCTGTTACGCTTTCACGCCAAAACTACTGAACCGATTGTAATGAAATTTGGTACACAGATGGTCTAGACTCTAGAGCCTGAGATAAAACATAGGCTACTTTTTAACTAAAAAAAACGGTTATAAGGGGGAGAAAGGGGAAGTTAAAGTTTATATGAAAGTCCACGCGGACGGAGTCGCGGGCAACAGCTAGTATAAAAATAAATCTTCATTGAAATGAACTCACCTTGAGAGTCCGATTGGAGCATGAAGCGAAAAAAGTAATAAGTATTTACACCAAAGTCAATTACCCGATTTAATATTATAATTACATCGTAATCTTAAGGTTTCTTTTTAATTAGCTTAGTAATAACTTCAAATGTTGTCGGGATATGATCAATACAAGATATCTTCAATATCAGATAGTGATTGCAGAGGAAGGTTTGTACATAAACCTTGTTAAAGTGAAAGGGGTAATCTCGGGATCCACTGAGCCGATTTTAAAAATTCTTTCACCAATAGAAAGCCACATTATTGCCGAGTGTCATAGGCTACTATTATCCCCAACGAAGTGAGCACAGTCAGCTAGTACTATAATATCATATTGAACCACCAAATATAATTAATAATTAATTAATTTCTAAGAATATTCCTCAAAATATGAGGATAGACGTAGATGAGGATATAAATTAGGAAAAGTACAGCGTGAAGTCGAAAAAAACTGTACTATATAAATTGATAAACTGAATGGAAATCCGACATTTTTCTTATACATATCCAGTGTCAAAACTAAACCAAATCAACAGTTTTTAAATACCATTTATATATCAAAAATCTTACTAACAATATACATAAATGTAAAAGTATGTGAGTATGTTTGAATGTTTGTTACTTTCACGCAAAAAACTGAATAGAGTTGATTAAAATTCGGCATGCAGGTAGGTAAGACCCTAGTTTAACACTTGGGATACTTTATATCCCAGTATTGCCCCGGGAACGGGACCTACGCGGGTAAAACCGCGGGGCACGTCTAGTTGAATATACAATCGATATGAAGAACAACTTAATTCTAATTATGTACAGCGCCATCTAGTCCTACGATACGCAAACTTGCAACTTGACTACTAAACGATACTATATACTATATAGAATATACATAATACTTAGAATATTATTTTTTTTTTGTAAATAATGTGTATAAGAAAATATTTTCATCATATTTATATACATACATATACATACTAAATACAGTGGCGCACAATACCTATATTACAGATGATATATTCCAATTTATTGAGTGTTGGAAATATCTTTTAATGAATACATTTTATGTACTCAATTTGTACGTATTGTTTTATCATCCGATTCGCATAAGTGTTCTACATTTCACCTCAATCGGACACTGAGAAGTGGTTCGAATTTGGCTTGCAAGATTTGACCTTAACACACTTATGCCGTAATACTGAAACGGTATTCAAATTTAAGTGCAACTCAAATCGGTCCTATTTTATTTTATTTAATATTTTCGGGACAATTATACTCAGCGCCATCTAGTTCCAAGCTAAGCCGAAGCTTGTGTTATGAAGCAACTAGATAACGGAATACATACTTTCCTTTGTAAACACATACGTACAATACATACAACACCCAGACCTCAGAAAAATACAAATGTAAATTACAAATATATATTTCCGGCGTGGGAATCGAACCCACGACACCTCGCGCAGAAAGCAGTTGTGTTACCACTGCGCCAAGCGGTCGTCGAATTATTCCAATATTTGACAGTTCGCCGTACAAATCTATCAAAATTACTAGTCTTGAGGCGTGCTTAATTTGGATTATATTTTTATTTACTTACGTCTTTAACAAAGAATACAACCTTTAACTTTTCAAGGTTATGGTGAATAGGCTCTTCGGCAGTCACGCCACCGCATAGGCCATAATAGATCACATCTCGCTTAATAACTATACAAAAACTTATTTTTTATCCTAATACTAGCCTGTACCCGTTATTTCGATATTTTAATAGCTAGTTTGCTGTTTGGCTTACAAACGAATTCATCGAAGCAAAAAGCATTAGAATCGATACAGCATTTTTAATGTTATGCGTTCGAAGTTTTCAAGATGAAACTTGTATTGGTTAGTATTGGTGCTTGATGAAGCCACACAACAATACGCCACACGGACGAAACCGCATCATACTGCTTGTATTGCTATATTACATCTAAGCACAATTGCAATAAACAAACGTATCGTATTACCGTTCTATATGTTATTGTTTTCATTTCATTTCCTTTATGGTTTACATTTCATTCCATCCAACGTTCTAGGTACTCCCACAAATTATCTTAGTGCTAATCTTAGTGTTAATGACAGTACACCAGAGTTGGTACAGTAATTTTAGGTATATATTGACGAAACGAAATTAAAACAAGTTGATCGTGACTAAATGCAGGTTGTAGGAAGCAACTTTAGAATATGTAATGTAGCCATTTTAAAAATATTTTGACGTATGTTGGCTTAACATATACTTACTAGAAAAATCGCAAAATCTCTAACAGAATAAACCACAAATAAAAATGAACTACAACAACATGATCAAGAGACAGCATGCTACAAATAGCCTACACCCGAAAAATTAAAAAAAAACAGTTTTTTTATAAGATTACCGGCCAGACCTCGCACCCGGAAGTACGGTTCGCAAAAAAAAAATCAATAACAGCGGAAACTCAAAGCACCTACCTACCTACATACAGATTACAGAGTACGTAACGAAATATCTGCGCAAGTGTTCAAGTAATTATTACAATAATTATTTATTATATTACGGCCGTGTCCTTTGCTCATTTCCGCTCGGCAGGTGCGTGGGATTAAGTTGGCAACTTGGTAACTTAGTTATGATACGCTTGCATTTTGCAACTACACATACATTGGTGCTTAGTATTTGCCAGGTGTTTGATATGGTTTTTATGCTTGTTCTTTAAGACGTTAGGAGATAACACTAAGATGTACTTACTAAGTAGTAAGTACTATTGAAATTTCTATTATCAATATAGAGTTTCATTCAAGTTCACCTGGTGTTTGTTTAGTAAGTTTATTTATTTTAACTACAAAATTTACTTCATAAGACATTATTAATATTGTATTAATGCTAAAGGAACTTGGCTACAATTAGGACAAAGCCACGGGACGCTGCTAGCTACAGACTTCTATTAAGGTATTTTTAAGCTTCACGGCGAAACTTAGAGACCGTTAAAGATCCCACGACGGCCGGCACAGGAAGTGGGTACAATACAAAAAACATCTCTCCCATTGAGGATAGCAGTGTCAGCTGACGTGCGTAATACCGGTACTTTTTCTTAATTATTAATAAGCATAAATCGATAATTCTACAAGATATATAGAATAGATAGAAGGCATAAACCCCCGACCAAAAAAGCAAGCAAACTGAACGTGTAACATTCTTATGACACCTAACAAACGACCCGATGACTTTAAAGACTGACCGATATCCACCAAACATACCTAAGGACACACTGATATACCTTTCAAAAAAAGACTCATTAAAATCGGATCATCCGTTTGGGAGCTACGATGCCACAGACAGACACATACGCATTTATTTACACACACAGACACATCAACCCGTCGTTTTTGCCTCAAGGGATAAATATAAATACAGATAACTTTCCATCTTAATTGTTTCCGTAATATATATTTTGTATATACGTAAACACGGACAAAAACTATTTAATTATCAATCTATTATAAATAGTAAGTTTACAGATAACTTGATACATCCACATGCTAAACTTCGTTTAAATTTAATAATGAAAAAGAAACAACACGACAATAATAATAATATTTATGTTTGTTTATTTGATAGCGTTAATCTGTGTAACTACGAGTTAGATAGTCGAGTTTGTATTCGAAAACTATTTTTTTAAGGAAAACAGGTTAGCGCTTGACCACAGTCCACAACTCACCTGATGTTAAATGAAGTTGTGGTCTAAGATGGAGCGCGCGTACCTGTGAGGTACCTGTTCACTCTCCACTTGAAGATCCCCAGGTTGTAAGTATCGGGGAACGGAAAGGCATTACGCTAAAGTACCTTAATTGCTGCCAAAGGATAGACCATAAGATCCCGTGGAAGATGTTGAAAAGTATAAAATTATGGAGGAAGATGGATGTAGTAACATTCTCCTGGACCAATGGCCGTCAAAGATCAAAAATCGTGGTTTTAATGATGAAGTCGACAAATTGTATACTTATATGCTAAATTTCTTATGCCGGAATACTGAAACGCAACTTAAATTTAAGTACAACTTAAACTGGTCCGATTTGACAGTTCGCCAGACAATTCTGTCAAAATTACGACACTTAAGGCGTGCTTAAATTTAATTTGCGTATGATTATTTGGCCGTTAATGTCTTACTACTCTATGTAGCCCACTTAAAGATACAATCATATTAACTTTGACACACTACCAAAAGACCAGGACGGTGAACCAAAAGCCAACTGAGCACTGACCTGCCAGCATCAGCACCGTCTTGATGGTGAACTGGCGCGAGCAGAAGTTGAAGAGATCCTCTAGAGACGGCCCCAGCAGGTCCATCACCAGGATGTTGTGGTCGCGCTCGTAGCCAAACCATCTGCGTATGTACATTTAATTATAATAATAATCTTCAAAACCCAAAAAAACCAAACGGTATCAAAAATAATAATAAAAACTCTTTGCACACCAAATAAGAAATAACATAACAAACAGCAAGGGAAAAAACCAGTAAAAAGGGCAGTCTTATACCTACTTTAATCACCCACCACTCGGTCTCATTGTGAGTGTTCCAAACAACTATATTGCATATATTAACGAAAAAAAAACAAAAACGACCAAGAAGTGGGTGAAATGACAGCTTTAAAAATAATATATGTCTATATATTATACACAATAGGATATTGAAAATTTGTATAGGAGTTTGTCATTGTCAAAACACAATCAAGTGTATAATATACCTTATATGCGGTATCCCTATGCCACCTTGAAGCATCTTATACACTCGACTCTCGTAGAGGAGCTGCGGGTGGCGCGCCTTGATCGACTCCACCTTGACTGCCACTTCCTAAAACACAGACACAATTAAGTTTTCACTTAATTCATTAACCTAGTAAGTATGTTTCTATCTTTGTTAGTCATTCATAAAACATATTTTGAAGTTTTCTAATGGGGCTGAATACTCCATGGGAATTTAAAAGAGCAACTATCAAGATTCTTGCCCGTTCTAGAAGCTGTCTACCGAACCGGCGGAAAATGATTGTTTTCTAATACCATGATGATTCAAAAGTATTATACATAGCCTAGTTAAATAAGATATGTTTTTACTTTAGCCTTAAGAGACAGATGATACAATAAAGTACAGGATTAAAAATTTGAAAATTGGTACAAACAATCATTTTTATCCAAGTACAGTCAAATAAGTAAATAGAACAACAGAATAGACACAGCTTTAGGACCAAACCGATAAGCTATAAGCCTTTCCCTTGTGGCTTTACGGCTAAATGGCTAATATTAGTAAATCTTTAAGAATTTTTAATGTAACACTTTGTTAGACCATTGAGTCAGTCACCTAATTATAGCATTATGGAAATACAACTAAAACTTTCACATACTTTTAAGCACATTGCTTTGTATAATAATAAAATTATTACACTAACAAATATTCCCTAACTATATTCAGTAGTTAAATATGTCATACATTTAATTATTTAAAAAAAGATAAGGATTATACATTGCAATTCACACTATCTATCCTATCTGTGTAGATATTTTTTTAATACTATTTTGTATCAGTGTTATTATATCTAGTCAAGTGAATGAATGAATGAATGTTTAGTGTTAAATAACCACTAGACTATATAGTACAGCAGACAGATATACTATATTATATTACAAATTTATAATACAAATATCTACCCAAAGTAACTATACCTCACAGATATATACTTAAATATTTTAATCACTTTAAAAGCAGATAAAGATCAATTCAACTTGAATCCTTATTTAACTGCTTTACTTAGATAATTAGACATATCAAGTTACCATCCTTCATCCTCAATGGATTGTTACTTGAGGATCAAATTACCTCTCACAACAATCTAATGTCTGTTAAGATTAAATAAAAAATACTTTAAATATAAAAAAAATTGTATTTTGTTATATGTTTCTTTAATCATGACCAATATAATTGTGAATGTTAAAGAAGTCCTTACTTTTAGCATAATAAGGATATATCCTTATATATATGCTTATTTGTTACTCTATATGCAGACACTACTATAAGGATTTGAACTGAAGTTTATCATGTAGGTAGGTTTGACCCTGGCAACACATTAGATATTTATAATCCCAGTATTGCCTAATGAATGTAAACTACTTAAGCCATACATTATAATATATAAATAAAAACTATTAATAACCAAAAAAACATTATTTCCTTCAAACACTTTTCAGATCTTTTATCTACATAGGCATTTAGAAAGTTTTGAAAGTCTTTGTTATATTATGTCTTGTTGCGAAATACTTGCTTTGAATTCAGTTTTAAATCACTTCAATGCTTTATTTCTTAAAAATATTACTTAATAATAACTAAGCATATTTTTTACAGTTGTATATATAATTAAGATGGGTTTTGTTAGAATGACTCATACATATGTCTACAGGATTATGTAAATTTTGATTTCAAATGAACAATTGTGACTAATAAGTAATCAAAGTATAAAACCCAACACAGTTCTTCACATGTAAAACATATTGCGCAAAGGTCCTTGAAATATTTTTTTCACTCAGCCATTGTGCCAGTTAAAATATCATTGAGGTTTAAATAAACCTATTCAAGTTAATTTAAATTATTATAATCTTTGCTTAGCAACACTTATGCATAAATAAATGTGAAAGTGAAATCCAAAATATGGCTCAAGAAAACAAAGGCTAACATTGATTAAACTGGTCACAATTAGAAAAAAATCTTTCAGAAGTATTTAATGGTAAATGATTAGAAAAATATATAAAAAATACATTAACATGTGGAAAATAGTTATTACGTGAATGATTCATTCCGAGATGTAAATGAGTTGACCTACAAACAAAAACGAAATGTTTTCGTTGAAGTTTTACTTAGGTGATTTGAAAAAATATAGTATGGTACAATTTAGTTAGGTATGTGTCATTTATTCCGAGCTAATTATTTTTAAAGATTTATTTCTAGGCTTATATACGCATTAATGTAGGCCAAGGAATAATATAGTACGTAGGTTTGAGCCAATCTTCAATTACTATAACATCGACTTCTTAGATCCTGTTTAGCGAAGAAATCGAATAGATTCTCTTGAATATAATTGAAAAATGGTAAACAATTAATAACGGTATCATGTTCGCTCAAGTCACGAACGCCCGGACAACCATATTGAGAGAAAAACCCCGACGTATAAACGGATTTTTAGAAAGACGAGATGGTGTCGTAACAAATCGAAAATTGTGCCCTTTGTCGTGGAAATTACCTCGCCATCTGATATGCTTATTGCTAAGAAGATATCTCCGAAGCTGCCACCGCCAATTTTGCGGACTACGTTGTATCTCTCAGCTATTGTAACATGTTTTCTGGCTAACAACATGCGTTCGAGCGTCGCCATTTTCTCTTGCCTTCATCACTTGCTGTCACAAAAATTGTTAAAACTTTTCGCACCGACACGAAAACACACCGAAACACGATAAAAATTTGTCTTTTCTATTGTCTAAAACACAAATCACTGCAGATAAACTAAGATATGCCTATGAAATCCATTTTGTGGCGAATACTAAAAAGGTGTCGTCAGCTTATTCTACGTGACGTCACAATGGCAGTGATGCCAGACTGCAAACATAATGGACCTACTAAACTAACATCTACCATTTTCTACCAATGTTGCCAGTATGTCGCTTTTAATACGCACTTTTTTGTTAAAATTGAATAATATAACGATTTTCATATAGTTTTGGAGTTAAATTTTAGATTGTTTCATTTTATGCGTTTATTGTACACGCATAAAATGAAACAATCTACAATTTAACTCCAGTAATTGCAATTGTAAAATATTTCGTTTACATTTTCGTTAAGTACTTGTTCTAGTAGTAGTAGTAGTAGTAGTAGTAATAGTTCAACTTATTTAAATAATTTTAAAAAGAGACGGTATAAAATTTATTACGTTAAAAAATAATAAAAATACGTAAAATCAAATACCAAAAATTTGTCTTATTCTTTAAAAAACATTTTTAACCAGGACCAACGTCAAAACAATTCCGAAATTACTGGCAATTATTACCGATTTTTACCGCGTTAATATCGATATTTTTTCAATCGAGATATATTGTATCCCTATTCATATATGGAAACAATATATCTCGCAATAAGCAATTTCTTGTTTTTTTTTTTATATTTGTTTTAAATATAATAAAGTAAATCTATAAACAGTAATACATCTAAAGACAGTTGTAACTTAAGTTATGTTTTGAGGACACTAACACATTCAAATAAAAATTTTAGTACCATTCACTAAACCACAGTACAATATATTGCCAAGTGCTATTTTTTAAAACATTATGGTGTTCATGTCATTTTAATATCAGATTAAAAATTGTGTTGGTTGTATGAAAGGTTGGGAGGAAATAAAGGATCTTAAAAAATATATTTTTGATATATACATCAGGGTTAAATACCTTTATTACTGTAGTCATAAGAAATGGTTAAAATTGGTTCAGTAACTGAAAAACTCATAAAATTATATTTTAATATATTTAGAAATACAATCATTCAATTCAGATACCACAAAGTAGATATTAGACTTAAATTATACATAGGTTTAATATAGTGGGTCTGGGATGTAGCCTTCCTCAGAAAAGAAAAAATTACTTTTTTTTTAAGTGGCAGATAGAACACATGTTTCTTCTCATTTATATTATTTTAAACTTGCTAGAAATATGAAAATATTCAGAAATTTAGTCATAATTTATTCCAAAAGCTAACAGTTCAATCAGTACAATTTTGCAACTCTTCTGGATATAATTCAATGAAATCTGTATTTTTATAGCAAAATGCATTTAAATTTAAAGATAGCACAATTATAAGACCCTTGTTTGTATTTGTAGCTTACAACATAGGTTTTGTTTTCAATGCCCTAGATACTCTACTATAAATTTAGCTGCAATTATGAATAAAGAGATAAGATCGCAAACAAACAATAATTATTGTCTATAGAAATGTATAGCTTATGTTCCTATTTCAAGATAATTGTGACCTAGAAACTATGTAATACAAAATATCGGTTACCTCGCCACGACCTATGTGGATAGCCATGAAAATATCCCCAAAGGAACCACCACCGATTCTCCGAACCATTTTATAGGACTCATCGGCAACCATCAATCCTCTACGTAAATTATTTATAAAAGTTGCCGACGCCATGATCAACCAATATTACGCTCCACCCAGCCGTTCTATCACTACAACACGTAAATCTAAGAATTTAATCGATGTTTTTAATATAAAAAACTACATTTCCCAAGCGATTTTATATACAAATCGTAGATTGACCAGTATGAACGAAATGACAATAACAATACAGCTGTAGAAACTGTATTGACAAAATAAAAACAAACTTTGACACTGACAGCTGTCATTGATTTTTTTATGGGATTAAGCGATGGGAGTTTTGGCGGGGATCTGAAGGCGTCTATTTGTAATCTCGATTGAATATTCCTTTTTTGGTGCATAAAGTGATTTAATATGTTTGTGATAGTGAATCATGCAGTAAACTAGCTAATAAGTGTCCAAGAAATGAAGAATTCCTTTGAGAGCGCATAGTAGCGCCGTTCCGATTGCTCCAAGATTCGTCGAGGGTCTTTTGTAAAGCTCACTATCACTTTACAAAAGACAAAGAAAAATATAACTAAAGACGTGGCTGTATGGGCTTTGTCCCTTTGCCTTCCCACTAAATGGGAGAATTATACTAAATAAAAAAGGATTGAGTGATGACTTTTTGCATATATTAATTACTCAGATGAACATCGTGAATACTCCGTGTTAATTAATTTAATTCTTCATTGTTATTTATTTATCTATTTTTAACTCAGATAACATTCAAATCTATGAATCGAATTTTGGAAATGATAATATAAATTTCGGTGAATTTAATTTTATATGGTTAAGATTGTCACAGATGTTTTTTTTGCAATATTAAAAACTTTTTTAAATATAAATTTTTCTTAAGGTCAGCATAGTGCTCTTGAACCAATTTTTTAATGAACAGCCAATGTAATAGAGCCAGATATATATGTATAAATTTAAGATATAATACAATACAAATATTTTTATGATGGTATTTTTTTATAAATTGTAACAGACATTCATTCATATAGCCTCTATACATTGTATATTTCTTCGTATGGGACAAGCAGCTTGCCATACCACCTGATGGCAAGTGGTCTATACCATCCATGTATGCTTATAGTATCACAATTAAATTACAGGCTTTTACCATATTTTATATATGGCAAATATCCTATTTAATTTGATATATTAGACTAATGAATGTTATTGTTATTTATTTATTGTAAGTAAAAAATTGTCTCCAAAATATACTCATTGTAATGATTATTTAAATAAATAATACATAGCGTAGTCAAATACACATGTTGGCTAAACATATTAAACGCTCAGTTGTAACTTTTTGCAATAGTTGCGATATTGATTTAAAAGTATTAAATTTTGCCTAAACACCTGTCATGGTAGCCTGGAAGACATTGGTCTAGAGTTTAGGTTGCCTATGGATAAATTTATAATATTAAAAATCACCTGTGTGTGAATTCAAGTACTTACTCATAATTAGAATTTTGTCATATATATAATGTTATGAAGAACATTATTTAAACGAAGAAAATTCATTGATAATAAATTTATTATTCTTCAGTAATACATCAATTTATAATCTTTTCATAGAATTACCAATGCATACTTTTTTATATGAAACATTTTCTTATCTCTACATAATTATCTGAACTAAACCCTTTTAAAGCATGTTATCTTTTTGCAATGAAAGTCACTATATAACTTAAATACATTGATAAACATTGGGATTTCGAATTTTATGATACATTTGTTTTATTGATAATGTTATCAATTAAGAAATAATATTGACAATGTGTAGCCTTGAGAAATTTATAAGTATGTGACTAATACATTTTTGTCTGTGATTAATGTTTACTAATGAGCTAATTAGAAAATTTTATAAGACTTGTATAAATTAAGCATAAAATTATCGTTTCGACTCATCGCTCCATAATTAAAATACATTTTTTTAGCTAATAATATCAAAACACGACCTCCTTTAAAAGTTAACACACGTCAGGCAGAAGACTACTTAGTAAATATTATTGTGGTCATCTTACCTCGCCATTTCCAACGTTGAGCCCCAAATATATATCACCGAACGAGCCACCGCCGATTCTTCTTACTATTCTGTATTTTCCAGCCACTAAACCTTCCGAACGCGAAATTATACGCATAAATGACATTTTGCAATATTTTGTTTATTTCCCCCAAAAATAAAGAATAAAGACACTCGGACTAAATATAAAGTACACTAATAAAAAATATGATTTTGACGAGTAAACATTTCTCGGTATATCTAAGTTGAATTTATATTTTGTTGATATAAAATGGAAAAATAAATGAAAGATTGTACTCCGTTTAATAGTGCTTTTCAATTTCAATCGTTATCGTCAATGTCACTGTCATTTGTCAGTGTTTCAGTCTGTCAAGGCTCAAACAAGAGTTATACAGATCACCTAGTAAGAAAATTATTATAAGCTGGTCCTCGCGACTTTATGCTCTATTTAGTATGATAAAGAAGTAATGAGTTTCTTTTTTTTAAATAACATTGGGGACAAACGAGTAAGCAAGCCGCCTTCAAAATATTACATTATAAAGAACGTCAGCGTAAATTATTTTCGTTTAATTTCTTGTACATATTCATTTATAGTGTTAATCTTAAAAGGTAAACATAATTTAGTAGACGCACGCAAGGGAAGTTGACAATATAGAGATTTCCCCGTTTTGTAAACATTTTTACTTTTTTTGTGCTAGATTTTTATAAATTACTAGCTATTGCCCGCGACTCCGTTCGCGTGGACTTTCATATAAACTGTGACCCTCCCTTTCCTCCCTTATAACCCACAAAAATTGTAGCCTATGTGTTATTCTGATGTATAAGCTATATTGTGGTAAAGTTTCATTCAAATCCATTCAGTAGTTTTTACGTGAAAGAGTAACAAACATCCATACATCCATACATCCATACATCCATACTTACAAACTTTCGCCTTTATAATAGTAATAATAGGATTGTAAAAGCCTGAATTAAACGTATTTTATTAATTTTTACTATTGCTCGTTTCTATATGTCACAGTGCGATGTAAGATTGATGCCTTAATGAGGAAAGCTTACTTGATCGATAAAATGCTATCCACCAAAAAAAAAAGTTCGAACCGTTTAAAGTAGGAGAGTTTTTCCGAATAACGTTATAGTGTAGTTTCATAGGTGGTATAAAATAAAAAAAAATCGTTACGTAATATTCTTCCCCACTTATCATTACACATATTTATTAAGATTCGTAGTTTTTATAGGCTGCAGTAAATAAAACACACTTTAAAATAATATTGTATAGTTAATATATTTCTTATAATTATTAATTCTTAAGATACTTATTTTATCGAACTGCAGTAACATTCTTATACAATAAAAACATTATAATGCCGTTTACAAAGTTAAACTTAGACTTACAACAAACAATGCCTGTAATATTAAAAACTTTAATAATTAACAAAATACAATAAAAATACTTCATTCAATGCACAATTATGGAATTTGTAAAATTGTAAAATTTAATATGTAAATAATTAAATCGACTTAAAAAACTGGTATGAATATTACAGTACAAATTATTTATCCCGGCGAGTAATAATGTTCATCGATCGTGGGAAAGAGATCAGCTGCTAATATCGGTTTTATAGAGCCTTGTCTCATTCGCACACCAGAAAGAGCAGTTCGTAGTGTGCCAAAGAGATAGCGCTCTTTAAGCCAAGCTTGCCTCTTTTTAAAAGTCGGGTATTGTATTTTTAATGGATATAAAACAATCGAAAAATTAGTTGTATGGTGAGGCAGCGTCTACTTGTAATAATATCATTAATACGATTGAATAATTAATATTTTTTGTGTTGTCTATGACTATAGACTAAGTTATTTTAATTTTATATGTCTATTCCTTCTTTTATGCAGACTTGCCTACGATTTGAAAATTTAGCTTTTTTTATTTCAAAAGACCTATTACCTATTTACACAATAATATAATGTAATGGTTTATAGTATAAACAATTCACTTATAGACATTCACATTATAGTGCTGGAAAAACTACAATTGTTTCTTTTTTTAATTATATCAAACTGGTTATCTATGGTATTTTAGTAGTCTCTGTTAGACCATAGACATAAAGAGCTCTTAATTTTCCTTTTCGTCGTTTTTTTTTTATTGTATCGTTGACATAGGTGTTTTGTTGAGTTTATGGTTATTCTTCTTTTTAATTATGGCGCAGGCATGCACTTCAAGCGTTCAAATGCGGCTTTCTCCAACGCTTCGCGGTGATCAGGATGAGCAATGTTGATGAGCTCGTACGCGCGTTGTCTGAGAGTCTTTCCGAACAGATTCGCTATGCCTTGTTCCGTTACTACGTAGTGCACGTGAGCCCTGGTTGTCACTACCCCAGCACCTGATCAAAATAATATTATTAATATTACTGCAAGGATTAGTCCTTTTTGCAATATTTGAGTATGACAATGCCACCTATGGCCATCATTTTTATTTTAAATTTTAATTTTTTATAGTCATTAAAAGGAATGCTTAAAACAATCAAATAACATTTTGTTTCATTAACAAGATAAAGTAAAAAAACTAAAACCCAACTACGACAAAAAACGACGCTGAAAAAGTATAAAAGTACCCCATGAATACAGGTAAAGTCACAAGCAAATGCTAGTAATATATATATATTCGAAATGTACAAGTGAAGCGCTTTAAAATGATACCAAACACGGCATATCTAGCTTAACTTTATTTTTTTACTCTGTATATTTTGTCCGCTAGAGGGCGCCACATTGAATTTGGTGAAAATCTATATAGCCTATAACCAGCGGACAATTAAGACGCTTCTAATGATATGTCATTTGTCGAATTCTGATTAGTGGTTTAGAAGTTACGAGGGAACAGATGAACATACATACATACATACATAGCCTGTCAAAATCATAACCCTCCTTTGGCTTTGCCGTAGTCGGGTAAAAATTGATTCAAATCTCCTGTAGTACCTGTTATTTATGGTACAATTATATTATATATGGCAATACTACTTCTTGCAAATAAGATAAGATGGTGTGTACTGTGTAGCGTTTAAAAGAATCGTTAAATATATTAAATATAGCAAAAGTATGACTTCTTTATTAAGCGTGTGAATAGTGTATTATTATGTACCTACAATTAAGTTTTTATCTTAAATCGGACTACACAACAACTTAAAGTAAGACTTCCAATGTCATTTACTTGAAATAGCTTAGTAGGTTAAGCGCTATGATGTAGCGTACACACATAGGTTGACCAAATAATCTTTCCTTTTGGCTTTTCCGGAAAAAAAACTTAAAAACAATAAAAAAAACCTACATACAGTCGAATTGAGAAACCTCATTTTTTTTAATTATGGTAATATTAGTATATACCTTCTTTAAGTGTAGGAACGATCTTGCTTTCTCCCTTCTTAGTAGCGGAGACCATAGCAATGATAGGCTTGCCTCTGCCATCTACGGACTCTGCAGCTCCTCGGATGAAGTCCACTTGACCTCCGAAGCCAGAATACATGCGGGTACCTGGACAATTTATTGAGTATATAATTTCTTAAATATATCATCAATAATTATTAGGTATTAACTGGGGTTTAAGGAAACATGTAGAAAACTGTTATCGCTTTAAAACCAACTGCCATACTTGGAGTGATGGGAGACACCTTCAATGCCCTACAAGAATATTGGTACAATCAACAAAAAAGATTATCAAAATCCGTTTTTTTACATGTCAGCTTGTTTGTAAGCTTCTGAGACGTTTCAACTCTTTACCGTTCTAATTTTTTTTTATGTCTCAATTAAATTTTGTTGATGACTGTACTAACATTGATTTGCGATTGAATATTTGGGAGTTCAACCAATATTGGTATGTAATTATATAATAATAATTCTGAGCCTTAGGGAATCTATGGTTATTAATTCATCCTTATTAATAATAATAATAATAATAGAAAAGAGTGTTTGTGATCATGACTTTCATGCAAAACCGACTAAATGGGTTTCGAAATTTGTAATGCAGGTAGTTTAAAACTTTTTCCTATGGATTTTTCTTCTTAGAAACCTTGGAAACCTTACTAGTTTTCCAATAACAACTTAAAGAAAAAAACATTTTTCTGTCACTGCACATGTTATTGCACGCATCAAGCGAAAGCAATACTTAGTATTTTTGAGATCTATGAATAAAGAATGATGTAGTGAAACATTCAACGCTGAGCACTATGGCGCATAATGCGCTCTAGTGCTATAATTGGAGAACTAGGTTTGTATCCAAGTCTCACCATAGAAACAGAAATTTAAATTCTCACCGATGGAGTCGGCACACACTTGCCCGGTGATGTCCACTTCAATGCAGGAGTTAATAGCTGTCATGGTCGGCAGCAGAGAAATTACACGAGTGTTGTTCACGTAATCTATCTCCAACATTTCTGGAAATAAAGTTTTTTTTTACTAAATACGTATTTTTATTACTAAATAATGTTATAATTCTAAAACTAGGAAAATATACTCACCGATGAAGGGGTTGTTGTCGGCGAAGTCGTACAGTTCCCGGTTGCCAACCAGAAAACTACCCACGATGCGACCCTTGTGGATTTTCTTTCTGTACAAAATAACATTATTTTAGATGTAGTTTAATTTGTTAGATCTTATTTTGACTTTTCATTATTTATTTATCTTTGGCATTGAGTTGACTTTTATCTTGTTATCCGTCCAAAATGGCGAACAACATTTTTTATGCCAGCTACTCTCAACGTAATAAAAAGGCTTGTCTAATAGAATTACAATTTAAATATACCCTGACTATAATATAATCTTTTTTTTTTAATTTCAGAATGTATAGAGGTTTAGAGTGCTTCAAGCCATTTACATGTACTGGTGTTATTACTGACTTGTTGTTAGTAATACATCCTCTCTTGACTAGATCGATGACTCCGACGCTGAACATCTCAGAATGGATCCCAAGATCCTTGTGATTCGTTAGAGCTGACAACACTGCGTCCGGAATGTTGCCGATACCTGGAAATAACATTCACTTAGTTTGACTGTAATAAAAGTGTAGTTTATCCTACACATTTATTAAAGTCAAATTAAAATTTTCATACTAATTATATAAATTTAGTCCTTCGAGCCGGATATATCGTTTCACTAGCGTGTTTTACCTACTTTTTTATATGTAGATACGCACCCATTTGCAACATAGCCCCCTCTTTGACCTGGATACTTCTAATAAGCTGTTTTATCATGTTCAATACAGACTCAACCTAATTATTGAAGTTTAGTCGTTCGAGCCGGACACAACATATTACTACCGAACTTGTTTATATGTAGAGACTTACCCATCTGCAACGTAGCCCCGTCTTCGACTAGATTGTCTCCAATAAGCTGTCCGATCTTCATCTCCTCGGGCGAGGCGCCCTTGCCGCCATGTTCAGGTAGGGGAGTGTTGTCCACCACGGCGTAGTCCACGTGCGACACGTGGATGATCGCGTCCCCGAATGTGCGGGGCATGTGCGTGTTTATTTGAGCTGGAATTGATTTATTACATTTGCCACATGATGGTAAAGGGCAGATGGTAGACGTCACCCATAGTCTCTCGATTCTGGAGTGAGTTGAGTACTTTTGATAAGCAGTAGGTACGATCTTTTTGTACTACTGAAAGTCGTATTACTTTGAAATGCCAAGTGTGAAAGAATCCTGGTTCACATTAATCTAAACTACATTTTAAAATTATGTTTGCAATTTAAATTTGTATTTTCCTGTCTGAGTTTTGCTATATATATGTCACCGGAAAATAACAAGAACAGCAAATTTATAAATTTCCTAGGAAATTTATAAACCTTCGTTCTAAATGAGAGATAAATTGTATTACTTTACGGCCACATTTTCGCAAATTTATCAATTTGCGACGTCTCGTGGTAAATTAATCAACTAACGAATATCCATTCATAAGCTTCTAAATGGTTCAACCAATCACAGAAAAGCATACATTTTATATTTATAATTAGTATATCATGTCAATGTGTGTATTATGTCATTAAACGTAAACATAAGTTCGAACTTAGATGGGAACACATCAGAAGAATATTTGTTATTATGTATTAACCTTTCCTTTTTGCTTCACTACCAAGAATTTCTTAAATTACTGGTTCACGGAAAAATTAAGTGTTCATACAAACTTACCAATGATAATCTTGGAGTTGATGAGAGCAGCTCGCACGCTGTCCACAGACGTTCCCAGACTGCAGTAGCCGTGCTGGTCCGGAGGAGACACCTGGATATTTCATTAATACCTATATAAGTTAGTGCAAATACTACTGTAAAGATTTTTTTTCTAATGAATTATTTTTATATGCAGTGTGTTGGAATATAGAGGTGTAATATTTAGTTGAATAAAGTTATATTCTTCCAGATTATGCAGAGGACTAGTTACCTACTAAAAATCTATACATCATACATATAATAAAAACGTAACGAGTCCCTGTCTGTACATGGAAGATACATGAGAAAAATACTAATAGGAGACCTTTATTAACGCAATAGAACCCAAAACAATGATTTTTGGAATTTTTGTCTGTTTGTCTGGTTGTTTGTGCACGCTAATGTCAGAAACGGCTTATCCTATCTAGATGGGGTTTTCAATGATATATTGTGGTAAGCTTCACTTAACATTTAGTGTTTAATTCATACCAATTGGGTGATAAATAAAAAAGTTATGGCAATTTAAAGAATCACGTTGAACTCGCTGAACGTTTGTTGGCGCGGGCTAGGCATTTTCAAAAATGCTGCCCAAAGTCACTTTTCTACGCGGGCGAAGTCGCTGGCACGGCTAGTACTAAATATGTTGCTAGCAAAAGCTTAGTAGTAGTAGCAATTGTACAGTCTACCCATAGACAAAAACTGTTAAAAGCGAGATCTAAAAAGACAGCTCAGGATAGTGATGGGGAGTTATGATGTTGGTAGACTTCTAGTTATAATAAGGTGTTTGTGACACCAGTCAAATATGTCATTAATCGCTTTTCTATACCGCAATACCGTAGCGTGACGATTTCTTCGTCGTCGTAACCTCGTGGACGTGACTACGGTGTCTCACTGGCCACCATTTTTTTTCCAGGCATAATCTCCAAATTCTCACCTGGATAACAGCAATATCGGGTTGGATGATTTTCCTGTAGAACAGCTTTGGGATGTCCTGAAGTAATATGGGGATTGTATCGGATCTGCCCTCAGCCACTGATTTCCTTACGTTCGCGGCCATGAAGAGGGAACAGGATCTGTGGGCGATCTTTATATATTTAAATTTCTTTTAAATGTAGTTCTTATTTTAAACTAGTTTTTAGTTCAACATATGACTATAAAAGGTTGTCAACCGTATACTACATTACCACGGTGTAGTGTACAGTAGTAATGTAAACATATAAACGTTCAGAGATAACATAATAATAAATAGCTAACATAAATAGTTTATAAAACTTCTTGACATCGAACCATTGGGATCTAACAGCCAGTCAATCTTTCCACTGTTTGATGAAGTCTCGAAAAAACCTAACAAGCGCGATTCAGCATCGGCGCATTTGTAGCGGTCACTCCGAGATCCCAGGGCCATCAGACGTCATGTATTTTCTTGTGAACGAAATGTGGACGATTGAGTAGTGTTAGTATGTACTAAGAACGTATGCCTACCTGCTAGCTTGCTCAGTCGGCCAATTTTCAGGTATCAGGTAATGAAGGTACATAAAAAAATTATCTATCTCACAGGAATTCTAATGGCTGATTTTAACATATGTTTTAGGCAATGCCCTCATAAATAAGTCGCCAATACTGATAGACATTTTCCGTCGGCCGTATTGCTCCCAAAATAATCACTTAACTGCACGTTAATTCTCGGATGCTTCATTCTTAGTGTTTACACGTAAAGATAAGATTCTAGAATTTTGTGGTGAATTGAGCATTATTACGTCAATTTTTAATTATTGGCCTGTTTTTTTTTTTAATTTTTAGGTGATTATTCTACTAACTAGATATCGTTCAAAATAATAAATAAGCCTAGTAATTTCGCTGGCTCCAGTGCCCTTCAGACCGGAGCAGTGACATTTTCTCATCAATGTTCAGGCGGTAGAATGTCTGGCACTGTGGGGGTACCCACCCAGTCACAAATAAATGTATACACATATCTCCTATCGCAAAACTTAAGTGGTATAATAAATCCACAGATAACAGACAACAGACGAATGTCAATAAGATGTTATCATCTCTCCAGTAAAGATATTCATTATCAGTGTATCAGATACCGCTGTTGAAATGGATCGAAAATATCATGTTATGACTTGAGCCGCTTTGATACCCTGGGAACAGGTAATTCCTTTGATTAAGCTGTATTTATAAGGCTGTAAGTTTAGTCTATTGTGAAATATTTACAGCCAATGCAAAAAAAGTCTCATACTCCTATCTGTCTCTATGTATGCTTAATCTTATAAGCTTCGCTGATTTTCAAGCTTTTTTTTTCAAATATAGGGATTAAGAAGGAAGGAAGAGTTCTGGATCGTGCTTATCATAATTGTTGGAGACTTGCATGTATACTAGCTGTTGCCCGCGACTCCGTCCGCGCGGACTTTCATATAAACTTTGACCCCACCTTCCCCTCTTACGAGTATAACCCTTTTTCCAGCTAAAAAGAAGCCTATGTTTTATCTCAGTTTCTAGACCATGTGTATACCAAATTTCATTACAATCGTTTCAACGGTTTGGCCGTGAAAGCGTACAATTATAAAGTTTGAACCCCTCGTGAAACGTTTTTCGGGGTTTTGGGGGTTGATTTAAAATAAAAAGTAGCCTATGTCCTTCCCCAGGCTCTCTAGAGCCTATGGTCTACCATCTGTGTAGCAAATTCTAATCCGTCATGGAAAGACCAACAGACAGTGTTACTCTTGGGGGTCTGATGGCCGGCAAGTCAGTGCTTCAACTGGTCAAGTTATATCTTTCCTTACTTCTTCGACTCACCTGAAGATATCCTTGCATTCAGGCGCCACGTATTTGGCCTCTTCCTCAGTGTGCATATGCAACACTTTGATGTCGCGTAAGGAGCCAGCTATGCCCACATCTGTCATCGCATTAAGCAGGGGCACCGGGGTCGCAGCCGCCCCTTGAGAGAATACCATTTGACCTGGAATGATAATAGTTCACCAAGTGATTTTTTATGTACCTACTAGTTTTGACGTGAAACGTCATTAAAATCGCGCTGAAACATACGAGTACTAGGTTTAAAAAGTGGACCGTAACGAAAAGGTCTATATCATCATACCTTAATAATTAAAAAACTATTAGTTAGCTCGCTGTTAAAACAGCGTCAATCTTGTTTCATTTCAATCTTTTACTTTAAAAGCGATTCGTTGACGGACGGACGGCCGTGTGCCCCGGCACAGCCTCGCTCCCCCCTCTTTTTACAACATAGGGGACGAACGAGTAGGCGAACCACCTGATGGAAAGTGGCCTTTAAGAAAGATGTACCTATGCCCTCATCTTGAAGCACCCCAAGTAGTAAATCACGTGGTACATTATGTAACATAAAAAAATGTTATTTAACATAATGTTTTATGCGGCGAGAATATTTTTGGCACTAGGTATGTATGGCACTAGGTACATATATTTTGTTTATTTCTCTTGACGCAACCACGGTTCTTTCAGTAAACTATATTTCAGTCTCTTGGTTTTTTATGCAA
>JADANM010006230.1:6521990-6554025 GCA_026213755.1 Eurema hecabe | reverse complement strand
GCCGCAAACTTCAGCGAGCACATTGATGCAGAAGAGGTAAGTCATTCGGTGAAGGTAGTTCTGTTCTCGGGACATGGCTAGGACTTTTGGTATAACGTTGGTCTCTGCCCAGGTGGGGCCGTACTGCTCGACTAGTTTCTTCAGGTTTAGAGTAGCAGCTTCACGGATAGCGTATACGTGGTCAAAGAGCCAGGACATGCAGAGACCTTTGAGTCTCTCGTCAAAGAACTCTTGGCCTAGCTGTCCAGCTAGAAGAGGCATGTGTTCAATGATAGCCAGACGGACTCTCCATTTTGTGTCTTCTGCTAGCTCTACTATAGCCGGGAGGAGAGATTGAACTAATTGTTGTATTCCGATCACTTCGTTGACACACTCGAGGTTTGAGATGATGTTGAGTCTGACTTCAGGGCATTCGTCCTTCAGCTGTGTAAGGAATAAGGGCAGGAGGTGTTCAATGGTGTTCTGTCTTCCTACGATGGGGCTAAGGCCCATAATGACGGAGGCGAGGGCAGATTTGACGTGCTGGTTGGGGTCGCAGACCAGGTCCTTGATTTGTGGGAGGATCATGTTCATGATTATGTGTTCTTGGTGTGCCTTGTCCAGGTTCATGCAGAAGTCTTTGACCTGTAACAGTTATTATATTTTTGTGAAGCGACATTCATTACACACTTGACACTACTCGCGCCCCGCGGTTCCCGGGGTATACAGAGATGAAAAGTATCTATGTCGTATCCAAATTAAAATAGGTCCAGCCGTTTATGCGTCAAAAATAACAAGCATACATCCATACATACATTCTCACAAATATAGGTTATTTCACATCCATACTAATATTATAAATGCGAAAGTAGTAATTTATCTGTCTGTCTTTCCATCATGCTAAAACTACTGAACCGATTAGAACAAAATTTGGTACACAGATGGTCTAGAGCCTGAGAAACAACATAGGCTACGTCAAAGTTTACATGAACGTAACGGAGTCGCGGGCAACAGCTAGTCTTACATAACTTTCATAAATTTTGTAATAACATCTTATAATTAATTTATACAGCTCACTTAAAACATCAAAATAAGAATTAATATTAATGTATTGAAACCAGTAGAAATATATTACCTTTCCAGCTGCAGCAGCTCGTACTTCAGCCTCTGTGTCTTTAAGCAAAGCTTGGAATATCTGCGCTAAGTCTGAACGAGCTAGCTCGGGACCTACAGCTTGCTGGAGTTCCACAAACCTATAAAAATAAGATTAAGTAATTAAAGTTGAGTACAAAGCAATAGCAAAACATTAAAAAATAATAAAACTTTGTGTAGCATTAGAAATTTTGAATTGGCCCATTATGGTATATGGTAGAGCCAAGACATTAGGTTGAATTTAGCTGGACTATGATGATATGACACCAAACCTACACATTATACATCTACAAACCAGAACCCAGTGTTTTATTTTCTTCAGATTTTTAAATCATAATAATTCTTGTTTGTAACATTATTCAAACACACATAATGTGCAGTTTTGCATTGGCAATAGAATAAATGTGTGTGTGTGTACACTGGCATATTTTGTGTTTGTCTGTGTGTGTCTATATTTGCATGTGTGTATTTTGTATGTATGTATATCACACTATACTCACTTATCAGCGACCATATACCGCACACGCCAGGAGGTGTCTCCAGCACGAGCACGCACGGTGGGCATCACCAGCTGCTCCATATCTTCAGGAGGGAGCAGGGCCGCTACAGCAGCACATGCTTCAGCCGCTAACAGACGCACTGAGTCTTGCTCATCCTGAAACAAATTTATGTTTAGTGACTGTTTTATATGCGCCATATTTGAGATATTATGATAATAGAAAGTTCATCCGAATTCATTTAATCTTACAAGCTAACAGGGGTCACTCGCAAAACACTTACAAGATTAATTTAAAGTCAATTAAGTTGCTTCATTTCCCCATGCGCGATACAGGTTTTCAATTTTATACCATAATTAAGTCAAGGGTTACAGATAATAACAAAAAATTAATTATAAACAATTATTATGAAAACAGATTAAAATACCAGGTCAAGATGTCAGTTATATTTAATTGTAAATATAATATAAAATAATTTTATACAGTAGCATGTCAGTTTATTATTAAGTAGTCAAATATCAAGTATGAGTACCTATATTATTTTATTTAAAATACTATGAAATTGTTTTTTTAAATGTTCTAATCCATCGACAAATAGATCCAGTTCGTACAAATTTATGAAGCCAATTATCGAAATATTTAACTATTTTTCCGCATTAGAAAGGCAAAGCCTACTTCGTTCTTCTCAAAGTCCTTGAATCTTGACTATGCCAATATCAAATTGCATTGAAATCGAAAGTCAAAGTATCTTTATTCAACTAGGCTACATAATATAACACTGTATCGTCATGGTATTATCAAACACTAGCTATTGCCCGCGACTCCGTTCGCGTGGACTTTCATATAAACTGTGACCCTCCCTTTCCTCCCTTATAATCCTCAAAAATTGTAGCCTATGTGTTATTCTGATGTATAAGCTATATTGTGGTAAAGTTTCATTCAAATCCATTCAGTAGTTTTTACGTGAAAGAGTAACAAACATCCATACATCCATACATCCATACATCCATACATCCATACTTACAAACTTTCGCCTTTATAATAGTAATAGGATTTACCACCGGTTCGGAGGGCAGTTTCTACAGATAAGAACCGGCAAGAATCTCTGATAGTATGGTGTAACATAACTATTGCTAAGTCATTTCGTCAGTAAGCAAAATAATGACAACAATTTATTTATTTTATATATAAGTTGAAATTACTAACCTGTGCCAAAGTAACGAACATAGGAATCAGGTCGCTCTTGACATATTCCACTTCGACGACGCGGGCAAACTCGCCGAGCTTGTAAGCAGCTGCCCGGCGGACCATTGGAGTATCATCTTGGCACAATGTGCGGAAATGTTCACGGAGTTCAGCTTTTACTGGCGCTGAGACGCGGGGATAGCATACACTGAAATCAGTTTCAAATTAAAGTTAAATTTATATTTAAATTTTCAGGTTATTTTTAATCTATAAATATTGTAATGGATGTTTTTGTTACATGTAAGTATTATTTTAAAACAAGACATACAATACAACTATCAGAGTCTCTTGCTGGTTCTTCTCTGTAGAAGCTACCTTTCAAACCGGTTGTTAATAATTGTTTTGTTATAGCATGACAATCAAAAATTATTACAATTACTACTAGTCTGGTAGAATATAATATCTAATATTTGAATTTGACACTGAAATATTACTACGAGGAGTGTAACGTTGATATAATGAGTTAGTACACATTGACAGTATGTGTAAACAACCAAATGAACATTTATCATTAAAAAAATCAAATTGTAAATAAAAGAAATCATTTTAAAATATTGTTGTTGTTATTAATATACAATTATAAGGTTGGCTCATAGAATATTTTTGTCATTTTCCATTTAAAATTATTCAATATTCTATTAAAAGCTCACCTAAATAGTCCACAAGCCGAAGCTCGTGATGTAAACCAATCTCCTCCGGCTAAGCGTTGGACCAGTGGTACAAAATGCTGTTCCAGAGCTTGTGGGGTGTGGTGTGCGGCCACCGCTCGGAGAGAAGCTACTGCCTTATCACGAACAACTGTCTCTTCTACTGTGGCCAGAGATTCCAGTGGGGGAAGGAGGCAGTGTGCGAACTCACCTCCTCCAACAAGACTGATGAAGTTTCCTGTAAGATTATATTATCGTTGTTAGTTAATAGAACATTTACTCTTTTATTTTGTATACAATTATTTAACATTAAAATTTGATTGGAGACAATATAAGTAACAGGCAACACATTATAAAGAGAAAAAAAGAAAAGAAAACTGTTGGCGATATGCAACTCATTTGATATCATATTATGGAGAATAGTATAATTATTTTTTTATCATTATAACTACAATAGTAATGGCATTCTTATCCTGCCCGCCTTCTACTTTTTTACTAGTACTAACAAATAGTATGAAACTTTTTAATCCCATAAATGCGAAAGTGTGTGTGTGAGAAACATTACTGATTAAATTTGGTTTTTTAGGTAGATTAACCACCGTATAAACACTGGATACATTGTACTTGAAGTTGCTGTAACATATAATATGTTCATACTGATTGCATGAATTTAACATGGTTCGTAATATTAATTTAAGCAGATGTGGTTGAATAGTAACTCTTACACCAACTTTACATAAAACTTTTCATTCAATCATACATTACGATATAATTGTGTTGAGTTCATGAGGAATACAGTTATATTGTTTGAAATCTTTACTAAATATAGGATAAAGTCCGATTAGGATAAATCGTAAACGTTTTACGGAAAAATAGTTTGTATTGATAATTTGTTGTAAGTTTCTATACTTACAACAAGTTTTATTGAAGTTATTTTATTTGATTATCATTTTTCAAAAGGCGTAATATTCTTCTTCTTGCTTATAACAACAATGTTTATGTTTCAATAATTAATGTTCTCAATTGCAATAAATTGTATTTATTTCATTTAATTTAAAGTTTAAACATTGGGTTAGTTGTATAAAGAATAAGCATATTCCTATGTAGCATTTTCAAGATTCGGAAGACAATATCTAATTGTAAATTGTCTAATTATATTGAATAGAATTCAGTCATTTCAACTTTACACAGATAATTTACATGTTTAAAAGATAATATTGACCCAATAGTGTAAACCTTGAGCGATGGCAACGAGTAAAAGTTAATTTTCCTTGACAAAGGATTTTTGTATTGAATTATGAAGAAGGTACTTGTAACTCACCGAGTTGTTCTGCGAGCGCCAATAACACTTCATCCTCATCGTAAATGGTCTCAGTGAGGAATGGAATCAGTTCAGATCGAGTTCTCTCCACCCCAAGGGCTAAAGCAATAGTGGACAGCTTCTTTATTGAATTCAAACGCAATTGTACGTCCTCATTTTTAAGCTCGTCTATCAGAACCGCAATGGGGTAAAGTGACTCATCCGTCCCGGAATCACTGGCTGCCATATTTAACTGTAACTGCGTTTATATTCTTTAGTTTTTCAATCACATTTATAGATTTACACCACAATTTACACTTGTTTCGATATTTTTGTAAATTCTATACGCCTTCAACAGCAAAATGGAAGCCTGGTTTGGACTAGACATGGGTATGTTATATCGATTGTAACCAGTTTCGGTTACGTTTCCGATATTATATAATATAACGATAACATACGTTATAGTAAAATAACCGAAATAGTTTCTAGCCAATTAAAATTAAAGAAAGGAAATATATAAATATTCTTATTATATTTTAATATGTATGAAATCAAAATATGTGAGTTCTATCTCACATATATATTAACTCCAAACTTTTATATTCTTAACGATATCTGATAGCCGTTTTTGTAACTGTCTATGTACCTTTTATCCTTCGGTGTAAAATAACGAAAAGTCGCATCCCTATCGTGGTCTATGGTATAGTTTAACTTTTTTAATAGAGATGTCATGGGAAATCGGCAAACCATAAACAATATAATACAATACATATCACAATCTCAGTATTTAAAAAATACCTAATACTATTAATATTTTAAAATTTACTACAAATAATAAATACAGTTTGAAATTTTATTTAATTTTAAAGAAGACATTTATCTATAACCTGTATTCAGTTCGTCCTATTTGGAGTTGCCATACGACTATATTGCAACATCAACGATCATGTCAATTTGAAAATAATGGTTTCTTTTGTATTGTTTTATATAATTTAGAGTGTAGCATTTTTTAAACCATATTGATGTTTATTTGAAATGAGCGATAATGACGATATTAATGCGTCTATTGCGCATATTGTGCTCTGTTGTGTGGCCGGCAACGGCATTGGCCGCATGCATACCAAAGGGTTCACACATCCAGGCATGCACGCCAACTTCTTCATCCACGGCATATTGGGATTTTTACACTACCAAAGTTAGTAATAGGACAGTAATGTCAATTTCATAATCAGCGTAGTTTTTTTATAGAGAGTGTATTACTTATTCAAGTTTTTTTTGAAGAAGAAAAAAATATTTTTTTAAGTATTAGAAGATTAACGATTAAATTTGTCTAATTTATCATTTCAGGCGGAAAATTTAACAATGATTTTAAATCAGCCTACGCGATTAGTCTCGCTGCGTCAAGATATTTAGCTCTTCCGTGTTTGAACGCAGATTTATACCGCGGAGACCACGCATTGAGCAGCATCCATCTTGTCTCTGGTTTGATTCCCTTTACAATCGCTTTGGCGGGAAAAGACAACGTCCCTCTTGGAAATTTGATGATCGCTTGTAATATTGTATCTTTATGTCTTTATGCTCATAAGAATGAGCGCGTTTGGGGTTGGTATACAGCTGGCGCGGGAGTTTTGGCGTATTTTGTTACTACGACTGTGGCGAAAAAAATAACTTATCCCCTTTGCTTGGCCCTCATGGAGCATTGCGCGTATAGATTGTTTCATATACATTTCCAAGTTCCAGGACCATAAATAATAGAACATTAGTTATTGAAATGTTTTATTTTTTTGTAATAAATGTGAGTATATTTAATCTGCCCTTTTATTCCTATACATAGCTGTAGAGTTTTTTTGATCGTTCAATTTGATCAATTGATTGAATCGTTTCAATCCTAGTTTTTCAATTACAGCATAGTGCGACATTTTCATCATTGTGAAGTTAAAAAAAAAATGTTAATTTTCTGGCACTGCACATGCAAGTACATGCATCCAGATTCCAGAACAAGCACTTCTTAGTATTTTTAAAAGTTCTCGATATATGAAGAAAGATGCAGTAGAAATAATCAACGTTATGCATTATTACGCATAATGCGGAATAATGCTTTAGTTGAAAAACTAGGAATATTTTGCATTAGGTACTCCTGTAAGAAAGATATAAGTAAACATAAAAATGTTTTGTTACACAAACAAGAGGTGCATCATGATTTACACCTTCTGTCAAAAGAAAACTGACATTGAAACCTATTTCTAGAACTTATAATTAAATATAGGACAGTTTTTACGAGCTCTTGAGAAGTCGATGAAAATCACTTACGTCGTTCTTCCAGGAATAGTGTGATTTCTATATTAATAAGATATCTGTATCTGTTGTTTCTCTATTAAACATGTAGGTTTGTATGTATGTATGTATACAGTAATACGAATTAAGAGCAAGCAGGTAATCAACTAAAATCAAAGTTAAAGTCAAATTTATCTTTAATCAACTAGGCTACATATTATAGTAACATTTATGAATCGTAACACATTACAAAACAATTACATATCACTCGGAAGGCAATTTCTAAAGAGAAGAAGCAGCAAGAAACTTGGTGCTTTACATACATTGACTAGATACATACATATAAATAGAAAAATACTGCACTACACGATTAAAGTACATTAACGGGTTATAAAAAAGTAAAAAAAGTAATGTAAACAAAATTGAAATCCAATGTTTAGAAGCCAAGCCATGTTTGAATGCACTCCCCAAATTTTCATAGTTTTTTACGCCCTATATCATAGACATATTTAAATTATTAAGCCCTATATATTACATTAATTTCACATTTTTACACAGACAAGATAACTTATATTAAAACTCCTTGCTACTGGCTGGTTTTCTTAAAAAAAATAGAGAAAAAAAATTAACAAAAGTAATGTGGAACGGGTAATTGGATCCATTGTATCCCGCTGCGTGCATTAAAGGAGTACGGTTGGTTACTCTGAGATGCTTGGTTACTCTAAGGTCATTCGAGGTCGTTTCCATACGCATTTTAAAACAAAAAAATATCTACGTATATGAAAGAAATGGAGGAAGGTTTTTTTTTTATGTTCACAATGGATAGTGGTCGTAAGATTTTAAACCAACAAAATTGCAGATAGCTAAAAACTGCTACTAAATAATATAATATAATCTATATTATAAAAATGAATTGCTAAATTTGCATAACTTGATGACAGCTTTCGAAAATTAATTTTATCTAATAATGTTATTTGATGTACGCGAATGGTTCTTAAAGTTAAGTGTAGGCTAGGTACATTGGGAATTGGCATTTGTGTGAAACGTGATTAAAGTCGGATCGGGTCAGCTAGTATTATATTATGTATTATAATATGCATTTACACGACCGCGCATCAAAATCACAATTCTGTCATATTATATAGAAAATAAAACGTCATAATATATTCTTTCGAAACATATTCCATTTTAAGGTCCATCCTAAGCATTTGTATCCAAATCGATTTTGTATTCTGTTTTACAAAAAAAACTTAATACTATTCGTAAATTTCACATAGGCTGGATATTATTCACTTGATTTGACAGAACCCGCAGTACACAGCTAGTTTAATACAACAGACCTACATATGGCAACACAGTTAATTGAACCGAAATAATCGGTAAGAAATAAAGGAATAAAACATGATTTATAACCGGTTTTCCGCGCCAATAACCGGCGCGGCGTGGACCGCGAAAATTAATTTTCCGATATTGTGAGCATCGAAACACGAGTGTCGGTTTCCTCTAATGGGCTCGTGGAAATCGCCATCTGGTGTAAGTGATACGCCCGCCTTAATTGTCAACGTCCGTTGTAAATTATTGTCTCTGGTTGAGTTACTCTTTACTTTATGACTTTTAGATTTAATAGAGTTTATTTTTTCAAACTATTTATTAGTTTATTAATGACTAGCTGACGCGTGCCCACTTCGTTGGGCATAATGTTAATAATCCTTTTTTTATAGTGCAGCAACTAACAAGAAACTCGGCAGTAATGTGGTTTTCTATTAGTGAAATAATTTTTAAAATCCGTTCGGTAGATTTAACGAACACGTTTGTGTGTTGTTACTTCTTTATAATATTTGTAAAGATATACTTTTAAAAGGTTTATTTATTTATCATGTTTATATAACTATTAGCTTTGTTTCGAGGTTTTTTTATCGGCGTTGGACAAATTTCATCCAAGTCACACATCCTTACAAAATTTCACAATCATTATTTCAGCATTGCAAGATTAAATAATTTTTGATGATGGCTATTTGTATAGAAAAGTGGTGGGATAGAAAGAAATAAATACATAATTTTAAGCAACTTTTTATTTTATTTATTTTACATAAAGTGATGTTGGTAGTATTTAAATATGTTTTACATATGATTTTCTAAAAATTATTCATAAACTGTCTATTAATTGAAGATTCAAAGCACGTTGCAAATTAAATACCTTTTTATCGACCCATAGTTCTCAATCAGTAGACACAATATGTATGGAACTGTGTAATAGATACTACACCTATTTCCTAAACTTCAAAATAAATTATCCATAGACAGTCTACTTAAGAATCTGATCTATTTTTGACGGCAACCCATCTTAAATAAAAAAATACTCTATGGTATATAAATCTATGCTTGCAACTAAATAGTTTCGCGCCGTTTTCGCCATATTTAAAAAGGAAAAATACATCGTAAAATACTAGCTATGAAAAATGCTATTCATACAATAGACATTACTAGCTAACATTAAAATGTGTTAATGAGAATAAAAATAATCAAACCTTTTGAAATAGCGAAAAGCGTAAAATGAGAACGGTTTTAATTAGAACAGGTATGCTCTGACGTTAATATTATGTTGCTACCCACGCTTTGCGCTTTTACCCGCGTTGTTTATATTCCCGTGGAAACACCGGGATAAAAACATGTATTCTAAGTTAATACAAAGTCAAATCTAACGCCTGTCAGACTTAAGACGAAGAGCAACCAACATGTCTACGTAAACTCGTTAACTTTCGCATTTATAATATAAGTAGGATGTCATTAAAACTATCGTGATATTAAATGTACCTACAAAAATATTCTTCTTCCACCGATATTTAGCCAATTCTATCCGAAAACTCTTAAAGGATCTAACTTTGCTTTTTATAATCGAATTTTGATGTTCTTTTTGTTGGAAATGATGGTGGCATGTGAAAAATTGGCAATTGTTTCGTAAAGCATGGAGGAAGCGGCACTACACAGAGTACTATTCTACCTACTCTGTGTAGCATAAGCTGAGCCCTCTCCGTTTGCACCTTATTGTTTGTTTACCTAATTGTATTATTTTGTTTTATTTTTTCATAAAAGGAACAAAGTATTTTGTTAGATGCTCGCTTTAAGACTCTTTTCAGATTAATTTACCACTAATATTATTGACTATAGCTTTTAAGTAGCATTTTATGAACAAACAGTTGTAACACTAGTTTTATTCAGGACATTACAATAAACAGTTCGCTCACACGTCCCCGAAATGGGAACATAATATTTTAATGACGCCAAAACCATTGTCTTAATGCCCAAATCTGCCATCGACATGCGTAAACAGAACTCTAAAATTTATGAATTTACGTGACGACGACCCTCCGAACGGGGTTAATAGTGATTTGGGGGTAGTTTCAAACTAACAGTTTGTTTTGTCTTTGAATATCATTAAAAGTATGCGGTGATTATACGTGGAGTTTGGACAGAGTAATTTGGACCTTATTGTTATCTGTCTGGATTTTTTTAGGCTGTCCAGTTTTCAGGTTGTCTGGAAGAGACCACCTCTATTTGGTGGTGGTGGAACAATAAAAGAGAATTTTCTCCGTTAAAATATCTTTTTCAATATAACTTTTATAAAAAAGAGGAAAAAGATGGCCGACTTTTTTTAAGACCTGACATTCAACTAAACAGCTTTATGCATTATCGAAATGGACGATCTTCACTGACAAAAAGATAAACAAGGAGTTTTAAATAATAAAAAGGCCTTTATAGTTTTGTATTATTGAGTTTTTTAAATACTCATGAGAAGCTGGGGCGGGCTGTTAATACAAAAAACAGTAAATTAATAATTGAAAGAGCTTTCAATTTGTCATTCATCCGTTGTGAATTAGAACTAAATTCCACTTCAGTCCAACTAACACCCAGACAGATCAATTCCTCAGACATCAGATCCATCATTATTTTCTAATGATTAGTGATAATCTGACCTTCTAATTGAAATATGTGTGTATGCTAAAATGCGCCATATTTCAAAGGAGTGAAAGACGATTTTTCGGTAATCCTATTTGAGGGTGTATTTAAATTTGACGTATTTATTGTAGCCTAAGAATTGAATGTAAGGTACGATTTATACTTGAGTTGCGATGCTATTCCATGCTTATTTTTCAGAAGGATATTATGACAATGAACTATAAAATATGCTGTCAGAAGTGGTATAGACTTTTTTAGTTTATCTTAAACTAGCTGTTACTCGCGACTTCGTACCCGTCGATTGCTTTTTCCATCATTTCTTCGCTCCTATATGTCGTGATGTTATGTAGCAGTCTTCCTCAGTAAATTTTTTTTTCTAAAAAAAAAGAATTTTTCAATTCGAACCAGTAGCGCTCTGATCGTAACTCTGAAGCGTAGCAAGAATCCTGAGATTATTAGATTGCGTTCAAACAAACAAACAAACTCTTCAGCTTTATAATATTAGTATAGATAAAACACAATACATATTCAATATAAATTACAAATGATCCAGACTAAACTGATGACAGTCTGCACATGGTTTATTTTAAAGTTTAGCATTCATTTAAATAACTATATTTAAACTGTAGAGTGTCTGTAAGTAGTATATCGCGGTCACCGTAAAAATTCTATATGTAATATTTTCTATAATTTGAACCAAAGAAATGTTCCTTGTCGATCACTACCTAACTGACTGACGGGCATAGGCCCTACTGGCTTGATGTCGAACAAATATCATAAGGAGCATTTTAGAAAATTCCATATAGCTTGAAATTGTATAGCTTCAGCTTTGCATTGGATTGAAGCCAGCACACACACGATCCCTTCTAAGTGCACTTCTAATGCGGTCAGTTTAATTAAACTCCCAAACTTGATTCACCAACAACTAAACTGTAGCGACAAAATGGCCGACAAACGTCTGAAAGTTTTAATAAACGTATATCTGTTAATTAAAATACTAAACGTATTGGAATTTAATTGGTAATGATTTAATGAAATATCATTGGATTTAAATATCGGTCATCGTGAAATATTCATTTGGATAATTCGCGATCGGTAAATAGATATTTTTTTACAAAGCTAAGAGATATTGAAAGTAGGAGGACGTTTTGGATTTTTTATATTAGTATCAGTAACTTGGGCTTTTTATTGTGTCATGTTTAAGTTAAGTAACTACAATTAAACTTAATTCACTTAACTTAATATTTGTTACTTAAAATCAGTACTTGACACTTGTCTTTAAGACTGCTTTCACACATTCCTTTTGCATGATAATACTTAACATAATAACATCATACATATAAAAGAAGCTCAATGACGACCGCTTAGCGCAGTGGTAGCATAACTGCTTTCTGCGCGAAGGGTCGTGGGTTCGATCCCCACACCAGAAAAATATATGTGTATTTCACATTTGTATTTTAAGAAAAGTATGTATATGTAATTTATTCCGTTATCTAGTTGCCATAACACAAGCTTCGGCTTAGCTTGGAACTAGATGGCGCTGTGTATAAATGTCCTGAAAATATTTATTGATTTATTATTTATGTATTTGTCCATCTGATAATTTCTTACGACTTAAACAATAAAGCTGTGGTACATAAGTACTAAATATGTTTTAGCAATTAAATAACGTTAACACATTATAACCAACTCAGATGGTTCGTATGTTCCTACATAAAACCATTTAAAAGGGTATGCGTGTTCCATTAAAAATGTTAAAGGATTCGGGAAAACTCCATCATTAGTCATCCGCGACACCGCCGCGCCGTATGGAGACAGTTTTATCGGCAGAATTACTGAATTATGTACTTTATGGGAAATTAGGTTACATTAAAGTTAAATCCGCGCTGTTTCTTTGAGATTTTTCTTGTAAAATATGCAGTACTGCCGGCGCTCCGCGGTGTTCGCCAAATGTATTATAAACATAAACTTTTCTCTTAATTCATTATTACATCTGATAGAAAAACCACATGTAAATTAGTTGCGTAGTTTAAACGATTTAAGCATACTGTATAGAGATTAAAGACAGATAGAGAAAGCGAATTTGTTTTATATTATGTAATGATGATCAACTACTGTCTATTTTATCTGTTTACGTGTTATTAATACTGGTTAAAAGTATCTTATATATTTATCCAGAGTCTAATCTACCTTTGTGGAAAATTCTACGAAAGTACCAGTGTCTCTTGTTATATATTTTTCCGGTCTGGGAATCGAACTCACCACCCTTCGCGCAGAAAGCAGTTGTGTTACCACTGCGCCAAGCGATCTTCCAATTGTGCTATTGCTTCTTTAGTTCTATAAATAAGTAGCGATAAGTTTTGATTTATTAAGCTAAGTGGAACAGCAGAGCCTTTCAAGCTGCTATAATCCATTTATGAAGCAAGCTAGATACTGTTATAAAAACTCGATGTTCTATGAAGTATAATGTAATAAGGTTTGCTCAGATGCGATTTGACGGTGCTGTTCTGTAAGATTTTATCAACTAGAGACCTAATTGTTTTGTTAGGAAGTTTAGCTTAGGGCGAGTATGACATTTATCCGTACCTTATACTATACAAAATAACTAATATACCATATAACGAAGAAAAGAAATGATTCGTCAACCAGATGAAATTCTTTATTCGCTTTCGAAAATGATCACTAAATCAACGATAGAGCATTTAAAAAAATCATGAAAATTAATTTAAAAATACTAAAGTATTTTATGGTTCCATCTGCAACGAAGTTTTTTTCTTTCACTTGTCCAAAAACCTAGTATCATTAACATTATTTTTCCCGTTTGGCTAACGTGTTTTATGAAAAAAGAACTTCTATCCAAATTGTATTTAGTTCTTCCAATTATTATAAATGAAGTCTATTCGGATTCTAGTTATGAAATTGTTTACGGCTGTCCAACCACAGATTATAATTGACGCGTGTCACCGGCACGGTGTTAACGATGTGTTGTCTGTTTTTCTAATATTAAAGAGTTTTTTTAGCGAGTTCAAAGATTATTTTTAAGTTTATGAAAGCTTTCTTTCTTTAAGTGATTCGTAGTTTTGAAAGATTTTATGTTTCATTTTTTTATTATATCTGATTTTTCCTTTTTTATACGTAGGATTAGGAGTTTTATAACTTTACATAGGTTTAGGTATTTTCCGTTTCTCCACTTGAAGGAGTACGTAGGAAAGTGTACATTCCTCTAATTCTAAGAAAGCATTTTCGACCATTCAATCTTTATCACTTTTAAAAATATTTATGGGCTTTAGCCCCATCTAGGTTGCAATTTGGATCGGAATTTGTTATAAAACGATCGATGATAATTAACGTATTTCCGCGCGACATTGCTAATTAGTAATTACTTACCAATAAATTAGTCTCGAATTCAGTCATGTATAAACGCTAAAACAACAACACTGTCACGATAATTTATCACTAGAATAATGTAAACTTGTAAGTTTGTACAAGAATTAATATTAATATACAGTCAACTAGAAAAGTGTTTTTAATACACTTAATATTATAAAATATTTACAGTAAAATATTAACTAGTGATCCGCGGTTCACTTGGCTTGTTTTCGTTTCCTTGTCAGTAACGGAATAGAACATTATATTTTATAGATTAATCTAATGTCACAGCTAACTGTATGCCACACTTAAAAAAAAACTTCCGCCAAATTCATTCAGTATTGTTTGCGTGTAAGAGTAAGAAAAATTCATGTTTAAAATTTTTCACCTTTATGATTTTAGCAAGCTTTGAAGAGAACAAAGAAGTAATTTTTGAAATCACCAATAAGAATTTTTATAAAATATTTTATTGTTAAGTATATTGGCAGTTTTGAACATGTTACTAAGCTTTTGTAGTTGATTGTACAGTCAATAGAGAAAATTGATTTGCGGTATAGAATTGCCGACAAGAAAGGATGATAGATCGTTTGATTAGTTGCAGTTTTCAAGACGATGTGTATACTTGAATTAAAATGTTTTTTTAACGAGTTCTTTGCTTTGGTTATTTAATTTGAATATTACAACCATTTTAGCAAGACAATTATTTTTGAACGCATCCTTTCTGCAAATAAGTTATATTTCAATAATAATATACGTAGCATTTTTTAATTAACATATAGTAACACTTTTAGAATAGATGTGTAATAACAATTAAATTGATGTATAGTAACACTTTTGAATAAACATTAAAAACGTGTTTAAATCAATCGTGCTGTGTTTTAGAATATTTTCAGCCAACTTTGAAAAAAATCTCCCTCTAGTTAAATATTGTGTTTAGAAAGCGTCTTTATGGAAATACCGAGACGTCTTTGATGGATGATTGAACCTGACTGCCCTTATAAATGTTTAGGTTTATCTTTTTAAATCTCTATACTTATATGTGGCTTCGAGCGCGTTAAGCAGATTTTTTTAATACAAGCAACACTTTTTGGCGGTAAAAATTTTTTTTTGGAAAGATCGAGCATTTTAAATGTCATTGTCAAAATGCGTAGCACTAGAACGGTTTTATGTGTACGTAGAGATAGATCGATTTTTTCGATTTTAGCGTTTAATAAAAAAGTAATTTTTACAGTGAGTGACATCAATTATTTGATATTATTATGTTCACATATAAAAAACGATATTTATGTGTTATATAATTATGACGATTAAAAAGTACTTTAATACATATCATACTCAAAATAATTTTACTTTATTTTATTTCTAAAATATTAAATGCAATTCCACCAAGAACTACTTATATCTTTTTCTACCCCAAAGGATTACGAATTGTTATGTATTACGGGTAGTATTTTTATCTTCAATCATTGTTGTATCTGTGGTCCAAATGTCATCCTTGAAAGTGACAGATGGGTCGGCCTTGACATGACGCCCGGGGTCGCTTGGAGATGCTCTTAATTGGTGGTTTTAAGATTGCTTGTTCATTTCAGATGGAGATAACAATTAAGAATTGATTAATTGGAGGGAAATGTGTGTTTTGGGACTTGGTTCCCTTTTTGGTACACAAAATTTTTTTAAGATTTTTAATAACAATAATACGAGTTTGTATTAATTGTTGTAGTAGATATTGATAAAAGAGAGGCAAGTTGGCCTCTGCTTAAATTTAAAATGGTTAATTTGTTGCCATAAATGTTGGAATCATTTAAATTTGCCTTTTTCGAAATTTATTTTTTCTATTTTTAACCGACTTCATGAAAGAGCAACTATCAGACTTTCTTGCCAGTTCTTCTCTGTAGACATTACCTTCCGAACTGATTGTATTTTTTTTTGTAATACCATGACGATTCATAAGTGTTTTCAATATATTTAGACAAGTTACATAAAGATACTTTTTCTTTGTCTTTGGAGAATTCCAGAACCATATATTATTATTTTTGAAGTTGGCAATAATTTTTCATTTTCACACTGATGTTTTCGGTGGTCTATGAGTATACATACATAAATTTTCCTGACTTGTCGCGATCAATTCAAATGATTTAGCATCAGATTAAATTATGAGCGATACACGACTGATTTATAGTTGGGCTTTTGACTAGATATCAACATTATCGAAACCAGAGTATTCTATTCTATTATCGGTTAAAAGGCAGTGCTGTGTTGCCACAATTTTGCTAATGTCTTGTTATGGGTAAGATAAAAGAAGCTTTAATTTAATCAGTTGTTCAAAAATTTTAGCCTGGCTACAAGAAAGTATAAAGTAAAGATTTGATTCAAAGCCATGAGAAAAAATATTATAGGAGACCTTTATTAACGCAATAGAACCCAAAACAATGATTTTTGAAATTTTTGTCTGTTTGTTTGTACACGCTAATCTCAGAAACGGCTTATTCTATCTAGATGGGGTTTTCAATGATATATTGTGGCAAGCTTCACTTAACATTTAGTGTTTAATTCATGTCAATCGGTTGATAAATAAAAAAGTTATGGCAATTTAAAGAATCACGTTGAACTCGTTGAACATTTGTTGGGGCGGGTTAGGCATTTTCAAAAATGCTGCCCAAAGTCACTTTTCTACGCGGGCGAAGTCGCTGGCAAAAAATAAATTGTTATATAACTAACCCATTTGCTACGTATCCTATATTACTAATCGAGTTAGATTTCGATCCACAAATAGATGTGCCAATACATGAGCTGTTTACATTGTTCCGATATCCTTTGATCGGCGCGCCTTAAGTTCATCTGTCGCCATGTTGCTAAATCGATCATTGTTTGCCATTCCGTATAAATCCTACTAATATTATAAACTAGCTGTTGCCCGCGACTCCGTCCGCGTTTACTTTCATAAAAAATTTATTCCCATGGAAACTGGATAAAAAGTAAGTAAGTAATATCCTATGTCCTTCTCCTGGTTCTAAACTATATCCCCACCAATTTTCCAAGCCAAATCAGTTGAGCCGTTATCGAGTTATAAGTATATATGTGTAAGCGGAATGTATGGATGTATGTTTGGTAGTCTTTCACGCAAAAACGGTTCGACTGATTTCGTTGAAATTTGATATGTAGATAGGTGATACCCTGGATTAACACATAGGATAATTTACATCCCGGTATTGCCCCGGGAACGAAAACAACGCGAGTGTCGGGGCGGTCGCTAGTTGTTGATAAATATCATGATAAATATAATAATAATAATAATAATAATTTATTTCCATAATAAGGTAATTTACAAAATATATTACCCAGGCTCCCAAGATAGTAAATACTGTTTTTCAGGAGCCTGTTTCATCCAATCATGACACATATACGGCACCGACACAATTCGTTCAGATTTAAGTACAATAGGTTATATATAAAAGTATAAAAATTCATTTACAATCATGATAAATATGTTATAAATGCGAAAGTAACTCTGTCTGTCTGTCTGTTTGTCTTTTCATCACACTAAAACTACTGAAACGATTAAAACGAAATTTGGTACGAAGATAGTCTGGGGAAGAACACAGGCTTTTTTTTAAATCAACCCCCAAAAGGTTGCGTGGGGGGGTCAAACTTTTTATAATTTTACGCTTTCACGACCAAACGCTGAACCGATTGTAATGAAATTTGGTACACAGATGGTCTAGAGCCTGAGCAAAAACATAGGTTACTGTTTAACTGGAAAAAAGGGTTATAAGGGGGAAGGGGGGTCAAGGTTTATATGAAAGGCCACGCGGACGGAAACGCGGGCAACAGCTAGCCTATAATATTAGAAAGGATTAAATTGAAAGGGATTAAGTATAGAACTTTCAAATAATAAATGCAAGGTGCACACCGCTACATTATGCGACGTACGGTCGAAGTAATAATGTTCATCAAGTTGCTGAAATGCAGTCGAATTTGGGCAGGACTTTAGGAAGTTGAGGCCCTGATATTTTCTATAATTATAATATTATTGCTACAAAATAGTGTTATTCTAAGGTTAGATAGTTTCTTAAAAGGTTTATATTAGTTAACTAGCGACCCGCCCGGCTTCGCTCACATATATCTATACTCTATAGTCTATACTAATATATAAAGCTGAAGAGTTTGTCTGTTTGTTTGAACGCGCTAATCAGGAATAATCAGGCTCAGGAACTACTGGTTCGAATTGAAAAATTCTTTCGAGGAAGACTTTAGGCTACATAACATCACGCTGCGACTAATAGGAGCGAAGATATAATGGACAATGTGGAAAAAACGGGGAAAATTATTCATCTTTGAGGGCTTCCTTTGCGTGCGCTGCGAAAACGGTTTAAGATACCAAAAAAATATGTATGAAAGAATTATTCCTATTTAAATGATCTAAAAAAAAGTCCGCGACAATATATGTCTATCTTCTAAGATTGACCCACTATAACATAATAATAGAAATAGATCCGACCTGGACGAAGTCGCGAGCAACAGCTAGTAATACATATAAATATTCTTCTTGAATAACTGTATCTATTAAAAAAACAGCATGAGAATCAGTTTCTGTAATTGGTTGATAGAAAAATCTACACTAGTATTATAGTTTAGTGTTATAGTCGCGAAAGTTTGTGTGTTACTTATTTACCTGGAACTGGCTAGAACGATTTTAATACAATTTGGTATGGAGTTAGCTGATACTCTGTATTAATGCTATGTTTTACTGCGGGTGAATATACATTTTATTTTCCTAATAGGCACAGCTAGTATTTAGTATATAATAGTAAATAGATCTATTAAATTATTTTTCGAATAATATTAAGAATATACTTTCTGCTTTTTTATCGTAAGAAAGTAAAATCTTGACATATTTTGAAGTCAAGTTAATTTGAATATTTTACGGGACTTAATGTAACTCGGGCCCTTAATTTATTTTGTGCCAATATAATATTTACCGATGTTAAAACTTATTATCAACTATGAAGCTAGATTACCTTACTTAACCTTAATATAGTACTCATATATGTATTTATAACTAAATATATTAAACTATAACTCCGTGGGCCCCTGATGCCCCTATTGCCCTACTCAAATGCATGTCTGTTCAAATTAAATGCCGAACTGGAAACTAGCACAAAGCTTTGATGAAGCTCGTGTTTATTCTACGATTAACGTGAACAACATTCAGATTATATCCTAAACTAGCAACCCGCCCCGGCTTCGTTCGCAATTATGCATGTGTTATGCATATAAACTCTCCTCTTAAATCACTCCATCTATTTAAAAAACTGCATGTAATTATGATTATACATACAGACATACAACACATATTATATAACTTTTTTGTAAATCTTGGTTAAAAAATGAAATGTTTTGCGATATTCAATAGATTCATCGACTTTTGGATTTGTCTGTTCATAATTATATCTTAATAGAATTAATATAAGAGATAAATATCTTAATACAAGAATTCGTTCAATGGCTTTGATTTTGCATTAACTGATACGTGATAAAACATACCTAAATATTTTTAGTATATAAAAAGACTAAACAAAATCTAACTGCTATCTTTTGCGCTATTGCTCTATTCTTTCGACTGAAGCATCGCTTAATGAAATAAAGAATTGTGTTAAGGAATTTTAGAGATAATCTCTGACATACAAACAAAAGAATGAGATTTGGAATGTTTGTTTGAATGAATTGCAACACGTTTTGTTTATGGCTCACCTCTCGGAGTTAAGCTGCGAGTAATCCCGAATGATCCTCTTGTTTACGAAGCGGGCCCCGTGTTTATTGTATAATAAAATTTTATATATCCTATGCTATTTTTTATTTCCAAAGCCTATTGCGCAATGGAAATTTTTCCATGCTATGCAGTTGCTGGTCTGTCACCAAAAAACTACTAAATGGATTTGCAAGTTTGACATACAGAATTAGATCCTAGATTATATGTAGGATATCTCCTTTTTTTCGACATTTACACGGGAACAAACACCGCAAAAGCGTATTACGATCATCTAGCGCAGTATTTCTCAACCACTGTGCCGCGGCACTTTTGTGTGCCTCCAAATTTTGCAAATATATAATAATGTATAGTAGACCAATAAGTGACTCACGCAAATTTTGAAATCGTCAAATATGTGCCGCAACAAACAAGATTGAGAATCACTGAGCGCATTTACATTTAAATTCTTTCAACCGCTATATCTCAGAAATGACAATACTTAACAAAAAAGTGTATATTTTGATGATTTGCAATTTTAGTCTGAATTATTTTTCTATAAAAATCACCGTTTCACTGAAGTACAATTTTTGGCACAATGGGTATTGGTGGAGCTTTTCACAATTCAATTATAATAGTATTCCGAACATTCATATGAATTTTTAGCTCTATGAGAATAATTTTAAAGTCCAAATTCTTATTTGACTATTGTCTAAGCATATATAATTGATTACACTTTGTTTCATTTAACATTTGTTGAATTAACTGCGCGTCAAGATAGATCCAGGTTAGTTATTAATGAAAGTCTAGCTTATAAATATCCAATGAATTGGCGACGAGTCGCTGACACAGTTAATATAAAAGATGTACTACCGCCAACAGGTGGACTGTTGGCGTGTTTATATATTATGTTACTAGCTGTGTACGGCGGTTTTACCCGTGTAGTTCCCGTTCCCGGGGCAATACCGGGATGTAAGCTGTCCTATCATTTAAGTTCGACCAAACTGCACACGGTGTGCAAATTTAATTTAAAATCGGTTCAGTAGCTTCGGAGTCAATCGCGGACAAACAACGTGACACGTAATTTATATATTTAAAGATTTGAGTAGCTGAAAACCGTGGTTTTGTTTACATAAATTGTTTCAATAAATTATTTTGTTGTTGAAAAGAGATGGGATAAGAAAATCTTTCTGATGTTATCTAATTTTGTTGTTAGATAATGTTTTTGTAACAGGATTTAAATGTCGCTTTATGGAGCTGAGTTTAATAAAGATATATTTGAATTTGCCATTTTTCTATTTTTTTCTAAAGCTAGAAAAAGTATAAGCGAAGTCACATGCAAAAACTATGTGTTGCAAACAGAGAAATAGTCTGACCCTGTTTCGTAACATTATAGTTATAGCATAGTTATACAAGGAAGTGATTTCCGAACTTCCAGAACATTCCATATCAAATTGTAGCGTGTCAAATCCCAGGCGGTTTCGCGGGCGAAACTAGTGCCAAAGAGTTTCCTCTACATTTGTATAGAAAGTATGGAGAGTGACAAAATTACGTTATATTTCGGAAGAGACATACACTTACTTGCTGCTTCAATTCATGCTGTTTTGTTTCGTGGAAATCACTCCTTAGCAAAACAGACAGACTATAGCTACATATATGTTTGTGAGTCCAGCCGTTTGCGTGAAAGAATAATATATATACAAACATACCTACTCACAAACTCACATTTATAATATTAGTACGAAGAAGAAAATTAATTATATTTATATTTTTTTCCTAGTTAGCTAGTTCCAAGCTAAGCCGAAGCTTGAGTTATGGAAACTAGGAAACGGAATAAATTACATATACATACTTTTCTTTTGTAAATACATACATACAATACAAAGCAACACCCAGACCCCAGAAAAATACAAATGTAAATTACAAATATATTTTTCCGGTGTGGGGATCGAACCCACAACACTTCGCCACGAAAGCAGTTGTGCTACCACTGCGCTAAGCGGTCGTCATGAAATTGGGTATATTAATCTAGTATTTACTTACACTGAACTGTGTAATTATCTCCGTACCGGGCTGGGGCACCGTATTCACACCGAAAACCTCGACAAATTAAAGACGCGTAGTACGCGTCACGAATCTTTAGCGCTGAACGAAACCTGCGCAGAAGTCAAAAATAAGGTATCGAGGTAACGGCACGGCGCGCGGGGAGCGAAATCGTCGGGTGCGCGAGCGTTGATTGGTTGTCCCAGTCGTGTTGTCTTTGAGCACCAATACGTCTATTACGAGCGCGATTCTACCGATGCGCAGCTATTCTCGTCCAGCGCTAAACAAAAATGACGCGCACTATAACTCAAACAGCACTCATGCGCATAAAAACACATTCGTTACAATAACCGTTCCATTTGAATTACTTTATTTTTTACGATGTGATATCTCACACATCAAAAGGCGTCTTGTGTTATTTTTCATCAAATTGAACGAAACAGTGTTCTGTCTCAGCAATTTGCCTTGTTTGTAATAATTTTGAGTAATTGATGTAATAAATATGATTCACTAACCGCGTTCTGAAGATTTACTTGCGTTTTCTGTTTTCAGAGAAATAATGGAATAAAAGCTATGTATGATAAATATAAAAATAATAAAGCTTAAGAGTTTGTTTGTTTGTTTGAACGCGCTAATCTCAGGGACTGATGGTTCGAATTGAAAAATTATTTTATTTATATTCAGTAAACAAAATAATTTAATATATAATAATTAAAGACAATTTATCGAGAGATAGAATAAGAGCGAAGAAACAATGGAAAAAGAAATTGACGGGGACGAAGTTGCGAGCCACGGCTAGTGTATGATAAACTTCAGCCAAATTAATTTAGTAGTTCTTGCGTGATAGAGTGACAAACATACTTACATACATCATTACAGACTGCAGATTTAATATTTTTAAAAACTTTGAATAATTGATGTAATAAATGTAATTGATTTGATCTTTTGATGTAACGTTATTTTAATGTTATCATGATTCCGTAAACAATTTATTCTAAAATGTGATTTTGTGATTGTAATTAGCTTTTAAAAAGGTATAATTTTAATTTTAAAACACTGTCAAGTAATGGCAGTTTATTTATTTATTTTTATCATGAGCACAACCACATTATATATATCCATACAATTACGAGATTATACAACATAGCACCGCATCTGATATATATAACAATTTTGGAGTGCATAACATTGTCCAGTAACAGTTAGAAAAATTTAACAGTGGTATAACCTACAAATAGATAGATAGATTTAATTTTATTTATTTAGAAGTATAAAATTTAATGAGTCTAGTTTTAAGTTGATCATATGAGTCGTTAAAAATGTCAATTTGGGTGTTGCGAGTTTGGATAATATTGTACAGATCTAAAGTTCTTATTAATGGTGAATGACGACCTAAGTTTGTTTTACAGAAAGGAATATGGAAAAATCTTTGTGATTTTTAGGCGGGGGTAGGAGTGGGGAATGGCTAGAGATACTTTTTTTAAAAGATAGCTACATTGTATTTGGTTATTAATCAATTTATGAAGGAAGCATAGGTTTAGGCAGTTTGATTTTTCTTTGTTATGACAGATAATCATTTCTTTCTGTCAAAATTAGGATATTTTGACAAGATCATGAGGGGAGATGGTCAGGCAAATGTGAACAGCACGCATATCAACAGGGTGACCATATTTGAATCAACCTTACCTATTTATGTCTCTGTCCCGCAGAAAATATAAGAAAAATGAATTCTAAAAGAGTATTTTTGCAGACAAAGTAAAAAAAAATAATAAAGGAAGAATTGTTTTGCTCTAATTTAGGTGTTATTTGTTTTAAATCTTTAGCTTTTGTTCACAGAGTATTACAATAAAATTGCTAATGTCTAAGTCTCGATTAAAGATATCACTAATTAATTAAATTTAATAAAGAAATCAAAGCAAAAAAATTGTCCAAACAAAAGCCAAAGTCGAAATAAAACAAAAGTTTATTTAGTGACCCGAAAGGCAAAAATTATTAAAAACTAAGTTGTCGTTCTAAACAAGGTTTACATATAAGAATATACTTAATAACAACAATTTTGTTAAGCAAATAATTCAATTTCTTTCCTCAATCGTATTACAAGAAACAATAAGGTCATCTATTTGTGAATGAACCGTCTGTTGAATCATAACATCACTTTACGATTTCAAAGAGATAATATATTATATATAACATTCGCCTTATTCGACTGTGCTTTGAATATTTTTTTAAGTACAAACTGCGCCCCGTGGCGTTACCCATCATTTATGCATAAAATAGTCCAAGAAAATAGAGCTTTAAATAGGAATCTATAGATATAAAAATAATTTTTAACAAAAATAAACCGACTTCAAACTAAACAGCAAAAAATTAATTTGCTTCCCACAAAGTAATACGCATTTTCATTTAGTATATCGAAATGGTTTAGTAATTATTTTATAATTTAGAAGTCGGTGCCAAGTAAATGCTATTTACTTAAGTTTACCAAGTATTTTATTTTACAATTTAAGTGATGAATCGATCAATGATGCTTCTCGAATGAATGAACGCCGGTTACTGAGTAAACGCACTAGTTGATACATACAATTTTTGAAAGTTCCCCTCGATTTCTCTGGTTTCCCATCATCAGAGCCTGACTTCCTTAAAGTAGTGGTCCCTCGGAGACATCCTCTTTCCAACAAAAAAAGAATCATCAAAATCGGTTCATAAACGACGAAGTTATCGGTGAACACACACAAAAAAAAAAATTATACATACAGACGAATTGAGAACCTCCTCCTTTTTTGAAGTCGGTTAAAAATGAAACCCGTTTTCCGTTGTCACGACATAACATGAAAACGGCTTGACCGATTTGGCTTTTTTTGCCATAATTGTTATTATTAGGTAGGAGAAGGTTCTTATGTAAGGAAAGATTAGCATTACACTTGTTTGATATTTCATGATTATAGATTGAATTTGTGTTATAATGTGCTTTGAAAGATCCGTAAAGGAATTGTGAAAATCTTTTTTAATTTCACGTCATTTATCCACGAGAACTTGTGAAAAAAAAAAAACTTTTTTTGAAATTTTAGGGAAACAGTACTAGAAATAATAGCTTTTATGATAGTTGTAGAACATAAAATTTTACATTAAAATGATTTAAATAATTATTTGACTAAAATCAAAATTAGCCGAGATAGGGTGGCTAGAAGCTTGGCTATTTAAAGCTCTATTTTCTTGGACTATAAGTCACTTTCTTCTATCTGTCCCTGTGTATGATTAAATCTTCAAAACTACTAAGCCGATTTTCATGTGATTTTTTATTAGATAGATTGCTTCAAGAGAAAGGTTATGTGTATAATACATACATAAATGCGGTTAAAACCTCGGTGCGCGGCTAGTATGTATGTATAATAAGATAAAGTCTCTCCCACACACAAATACAACGAAATTGAATGAATTTTTTACATCGAGGGAATACCAGCTTCCTGAAGCTACGATAGCGGTGTGTCATCAGGAATTATATTTAAACATAAGTCGGTCAAGTTCAAATGATTCATCATTTTTATTATTTTACAGTCAAAAATTCGTTCATTCGTTTTCGCCGTATTGCAATGACTTGGAAGTCGATTTTTCCTATAGGTATAGAATTTTAATGTCTAATATTTAGGTATAATATAAGGATGATGTAAAAATAACAAATTTTAAATTAAACAATATGATCAGTAAAATTCATATATGTATGTAATGTTTGTTATGAACACGGAATAACATCTAATGATACTTTTTGTTAATTTTTGAGGTTAGTTTTTTACGTTTAAAATCATTTTAAAAAGGGTTATGTAGTTTCAGCGCTAAATACGTTCATTTCGTTGTAGAAGCTAATAAATGTTTTTCGATTATATTTTCCTCAAATCAAAAAGTTTATTATAAACACGGACAGCGACAATAATGTATTGTACTGTCGTTTTAATTAATGTGACGATGGAATGTCGGCACATATATTTTTTCCACGTTTTTGTTAAACGATTCGCGCCATTATTTTACGTCAAACAGAAGTGTGCCATTCTTCATGTAGGGAAATATTTTACGATACATACGATATTTTGTACCGGTTTTTTTAAATTGATATTTAGGTATTCAGGAATTTTATATGAAGCGTTTGTTCATATATCATCATTTTTGTTTGTTCAATAAAGAAGATGGTTGTCAGATTCTTACCTTATGATAGACTTAATTTAATACGAAAGAAAAAAAGAAAGGAAAACTTGAATTCTTTTCTATACAAACTACTTCTCCGTAAATTTTTTTGTAACATTATGAAGATTAAATTTTACCAGATAAAGCTAGAAATCGATTTTTTGTTATTTTTTTCTTCTGTCAAAATGAAGGAAATTAAAGCTAACTAAAACACTTCATTAAGGTTAATAATAAAATTACAAAATTACTTTTGAAATCCGTACTATATAATTATTATGTAATTTTATTAAAATTATAGAACTGTACATAGCCCAGCTAAATAAATAAATATACGATTGACTTACTGGTTTAAATATATTTTATACTTTCGAGAATTCACTACGTATTTTATAAACTACATATTATGTGTTAAATTATTCTTTTCATAATTTATCCCTTATTCATAAGAAGGGATCTTTTAGATTTAAATCAGTGTTTTGACTTAATGTAGGCGGTACCAGGGCGACAGACGAGCTCAAAGGTCGCTTTCATATATTGTAGCTGTCAGTATAGGGCTGATACAAGTACGTATACTAGATTAAATTAATGAGCTTGTTGAAGACGTGAATCGATTTTTTTACATATTTTTTAAATATATAGCTATGCCTGGTAGTTTGGAGTATTTTTTTGTACGAGGAGACGAGCTGGACATACTTCTGATGTTAAGAGAAACGCCAGCCCTAATTTACAAAAGTGGGTAATACAATTCTTATGTATTAATGTAACTACTTACTCTATAGGTAAGAAACTTTTTATATCTTATAACTTTATAATTACTATTATTTTTATAACTATATAATATATACTAGCTATTGTTTTAATATATAATAAAATCACACAACTAAAAAATCTAATCGATAAATGCATTATATGCTAAATTGGACTTTTATTGCAGTCATGTATTTTTTTATAAATGTTTAATTATAAATTGCCATATGCCAAAACTAAGTAATAGGTATTGATATTTTTTTTGCGTTTAACATGTAATGTGTATACTTATTTCTTTAAAATTTATTTTTTTAATAAAAACATAAAAGTGGCAGCCCTACCAAAATGTTATACTTTAAAGAGGGTTAAAATGGGGTTAATTCATACGTAACAAGCGTATCTATTTTCAAACGAACTAAAAATATATTTATACGATACGTTTGGACGTCACAGTAATCTCATCTTGTGTACTGCGCGCTTTTTATCTTATAAACATAGACGTATAATGCATAGACCGATACCTCCTGTATGTATAGTACGCGTCATTTATGTTTAGCGATTGACGAGAATTGCTGCGCATCGGTAGAATCGCGCTCGTAATTAACGTATTGGTGCGAGAAAGACAACACGACTGGGACAACCAATCAACGCTCGCGCACCCGACGATACCTTACGTTACCTCGATACCTTATTTTTGACTTCTGCGCAGGTTTCGTTCAGCGCTAAAGATTCGTGATGCGTACTATAAGTGTAGAAAGCACGTTCTTATACTCGATGACACGCACACAAGCCCACCGATAATGTTGCTGCTATATAATAATTCACGCTATTATTGTGGCAATATTTAAATCTAAGAAAAACACATAGTCTATTGAAATGTTACCTATATGAACTTATTTTATTATTATTTCTTACAGCTCGCAATTTTATTTTTGGGACATGTGTTACTAGAAGCTTAAATTGAAGTTTGTGGGATCGCCACCCTTGCCATTCGGCCGCCATTTTGCTAAACACTTTTTTCGCGATATCTCGGAAACTATGCGTCTTAGAAAAAAATTGTTAGGATGTAATTTGTTGCAAATTATCTCGCCTACAATTATGTTAAAATAACTTTTTGTTGAAATTGAAAATCAAAGAAGTTATAAGCTATAAAGTGAGAAAATTTTTAACTATATATTTTTTTTAATTTCATCCACTTAAAACGCTCTGGCTTCACTTTGCGCGATCAAATTGCGGTTCTAGATGTTATTATTCTATGGTTATATGTGCCTACCTAAAATAAAAATGAAACGCAAAATGTATTGGTACGTGCTCACCAATGCATGGACCAATATGACCAAGGTTTTTTTAAGTTTTTCGGGAACCGTAGTTCCCGGCGTACCGTTAGGTGCTGAGTCTGATATTATCTATATCTATACATATAATAAAAATGTAACGAGTCGCTGTCTGTACATGGAAGATATATGAGCAAAAATATTATAGGAGAACTTTATTAACGCAATAGAACCCAAAACAATGATTTTTGAAATTATTGTCTGTTTGTCTGTTCGTTTGTGCACGCTAATCTCAGAAACGGCTTATCCTATCTAGATGGGGTTTTCAATGATATATTGTGGTAAGCTTCACTTAACATTTAGTGTTTAATTCATGTCAATCGGTTGATAAATAAAAAAGTTATGGCAATTTAAAGAATCACGTTGAACTCGCTGAACGTTTGTTGGCGCGGGTAAGGCATTTTCAAAAATGCTGCCGAAAGTCACTTTTCTACGCGGGCGAAGTCGCTGGCATTTTGAAACTTTGAAGACGCAAAAACATCCTAATAATGACGTCTTAGCTTTAGGTAATTAGTTGTCACCGCATTCACGCGCAACTGACAAAACTAGCTATCTCTTTTCTCTTGTTGGTTTTTGTATCATTTAACTCTTTTTTATCGTTTTGACTTTTACAAAACACTTTTCGGTTGATTTGTTGTTGTATAACATATTCATTAACCAGAATATAATGCTGATTATAAAAATTACTAGCTGTTGCCCGCGACTCCGTCCGCGTGGACTTTCATATAAACTTTAACTTCCCCTTTCTCCCCCTTATAACCGTTTTTTTAGTTAAAAAGTAGCCTATGTTTTATCTCAGGCTCTAGACCATCTGTGTACCAAATTTCATTACAATCGGTTCAGTAGTTTTGGCGTGAAAGCGTAACAGACAGACAGACAGAGTTACGCATTTATAATAATTAGTATGGATAGAAAAGCATATTGGTATTATACGTTCGATTAAGAAACCTCCTTCTTTTTTGAAGTCGGTTAAAAATAAATACTGAAATCGCATAAAACTCATACGTTTGCAAACGTATATTTCGTCGAAGCGAGAATTATGTCAATTACAATTTATAACTATGAACCAGATTATGTTTTAATGTTGTTTTTATTAAATTCATAAACGGCTCAACCTAATTTAATATTTGGAAGGTTTAATCTCCGGTTGAAGACGGAGAGCCTTTGAAATTATTATTATTAAAGGGGTTTTTTACAGGCATTTCAGTAAAAGGCCAAAATGGGATTACCAATTCGCGGTGTAAGAGTCAGATGAACGTATCTAAATAAAAAATAAAAAAAATAAAAAAGCCATTTATTCCTTGCAATGATACAATAATGGTACATTTTCTGAAACTTAATTAACTTAACTTAACTAAAAAAGCTTTATTGCAAGAAATCCCTATCGGGTAAAGGCCTCCTCCAAAGCCAACCATTCCTCTCTGTTTCTAGCTATATGAGACCAGTTTTTGCCCGCGACTGCCTTTATTTCGTCTTCCCATCGTGTCGATGGCCTTCCTCGAGCTCTGCGTCCTTGAGGGCCTTCCCAGAAGGTTGATCGTATCTACATTTTGTAAATTTTACGGGGGAGCAATAATAATGGGAAAATTCGCCAATTCAAACTTTACCAGTTCATTAATACAGATAATATGTAGTTGGTGAAATAAAAAAATATATTAATTAATTGTTACGTTGTTTTTGCATTTCATAAAGGACTACACTGTGAACTGTTTTGTAAAAAAAAACGATTTTTTTTTGTAGATACGCTCATCTGGTTCTTATATCACGAATTGGTCTAGTACCCATCTCATTTTCAGCTAGTCATATCTTAGTGTATATAAATTAGGTGTCACATTGTTTGTCTGCGATTGACTTCTAAACTACTGAACAAATTTTAAATTAAATTCTTCTTCACATACTAACTTACCGGTTACGGGTAAACGAGTAAAAGCGCGCGGCACGGCTAGTTCATATTATATATTATACTAGCTGTGCCCGCGACTTCGCCCGCGTGGAAAAGTGACTTTGGGCAGCATTTTTGAAAATGCCTAACCCGCGCCAACTGTTAAGCAAGTTCAACGTGATTCTTTAAATTGCCATAACTTTTTTATTTATCAACCGATTGACATGAATTAAACACTAAATGTTAAGTGAAGCTTACCACAATATACCATTGAAAAACCCATCTAGATAGGATAAGCGGTTTCTGAGATTAGCGTGCACAAACAAACAGACAAAAATTCCAAAAATCATTGTTTTAGGTTTTATTGCGTTAATAAAGGTCTCCCATAATATTTTTTCTTATATATCTTCCATGTACAGACAGCGACTCGTTCGGTTCAGTAGTACCTCTTACAATTTAACAAACACACAAACTTTATTTCTTTATAATATTTGTATAGATATAGACATACAAGTTTCAACACAATTGGGAATCCCTTTGAAATGCATCCGACAACACAACACGATATAACACGGATGGACATACATACAGAGTGTTTTTTGTTTATATTTATATAACTACAATATTATTATTACCTTATCATTAAATCGTAATTACACATAGTATAAAACACCTCGCTTTTTCTGTCCCTAAATAATTCAGCTAGTAATGTTATTAACTAGCTGTTGCCCGCGACTCCGTCCGCGTGGATTTTCATATAAACTTTGAACCCCCTCTTGTTATAACCTTTTTTTCCAGTTAAAAGTAGCCTATGTTCTATTTCAAGCTCTATACCATCTGTGTACCAAATTATTCAAATCCAAATTATTCATTACAATCGGTTCAGTAGTTTTGGCGTGAAACCGTAACAGACACACAGAGTTACTTTCGCATTTATAATATTAGTATGGATAGTACAAAAAGTCAAATATTATATCTCTATTCAACTAGGCTACATAAAGTAACACTTTTGAATCGTCATGCTAGTATAGTACGCGTCACGAATCTTTAGCGCTGAACGAAACCTGCGCAGAAGTCAAAATTAAGGTATCGAGGTGTTGGCGCGTGATCGTCGGGTGCGCGAGCGTTGATTGGTTGTCCCAGTCGTGTTGTCCTTCTTCACCAATACGTCAATTACGAGCGCGATTCTACCGATACGCAGCTATTCTCGTCAATCGCTAAACATAAATGACCCGTACTATACAAAACATGTAAACCGGTTCGGAAGGCAGCTTCTACAGAGAAGAACCGGCAAGAAATTCTGATCTTTTAAAATAAAAAGGTACAATAGTTATTAATTTACGTACTACAACAACCTTTACAATCTTACTTCACAAGCGACCCGCCCCGGGTTCGCTCTTATATATTATGCATGTATTATACATATGAACCTTCCTCTTGCATCACTCTATTTAAAAAAAACCGCACGAGAATCGGTTAAGTAGTTTTAAGGATCATACATAGGGACGGTGTTTTATACTATGTGTGGGAAGGAAGGATGACGTAACCTTCCTCTGAACCAAAGGGAGGATCCTCGACCAGTCGAACCACTGACTGGCGGCCGTTAGTCCCCGATGGTTCGATGTCGAGAAGTTGTATGTATGCTCAGTCTCGGAAAAATATCGTAAGCGCGATTCAGACTCGGCGC
>JADANM010006230.1:6482400-6511867 GCA_026213755.1 Eurema hecabe | reverse complement strand
ATATTAATTAATTGTTACGTTGTTTTTGCATTTCATAAAGGACTACACTGTGAACTCTTTTGTAAAAAAAAAACGATTTAATTTTTTGTAGATACGCTCATCTGGTTCTTATACCACGAATTGGTCTAGTACCCATCTCATTTTCAGCTAGTCATATCTTAGTGTATATAAATTAGTGTCACGTTGTTTGTCCGCGATTGTCTCCTAAACTACTGAACGAATTTTAAATTAAATTCTTCTTCACATACTAACTTACCGGTTACGGGTAAACGAGTAAAAGCGCGCGGCACGGCTAGTTCATATCTATACTAATACTAATATAATATAAAGCTGAAGAGTTTGTTTGTTTGTTTGTTTGAACGCGCTAATCTCAGGATCTACTGGTTCGAATTGAAAAATTCTTTTTTATTGAATTGACCATTTATAGAGGAAGGCTTTAGGCTTTAGCGAAGATATAATGGAAAATATGGAAAAAACGGGGAAAATTATTCATCTTTGAGGGCTTTCTTTGCATGCGCTGCGAAAACGGTTCAAGATACAAAAATAATATGTATGAAAGAATTATTCCTCTTTAAATGATCTAAACAAAAGGCGACAGTATATGTCTATCTTCTAAGATTGGATCACTATAACATAATAATAGAAATAGATCCGACGGGGAAGAAGTCGCGAGCAACAGCTAGTATATTAAAGCTGACCCGTGCCCACTTTGTTGGACATAACGTTAATAATACTTTTTATTTTTGTACGTTTATTTTATACACTATAACACTCAGCAATAATGTGGCTTTCTATTGGTGTAAGAATTTTTAAAATCGGTTCAGTAGATCCCGAGATTACCTCTTACAATTTAACAAACACACAAACTTTACTTCTTTATAATATTTGTATAGATATAGACATACAAATTTCAACACAATTGGGAATCCCTTTGAAATGCATCCGACAACACAACACGATATAACACGGATGGACATACATACAGAGTGTTTTTATGTTTATATGTGTATAACTACTATATTATTATTACCTTATCATTAAATCGTAATCACTACATACTATAAAAAAATATCGCTTTTTCTGTCCCTAAATAATTTAGCTAGTAATATTATTATCTAGCTGTTGCCCGCGACTCAGACCGCGTGGATTTTCATATAAACTTTGAACCCCCCCTTCCCACTCTTATAACCTTTTTCCAGTTAAAAAGTAGCCTATGTTTTATCTCAAGCTCTATACCATCTGTGTACCAAATTATTCAAATCCAAATTATTCATTACAATCGGTTCAGTAGTTTTGGCGTGAAATCGTAACAGACAGACAGAGTTACTTTCGCATTTATAATATTAGTATGGATAGTACAAAAAGTCAAATATTATATCTCTATTCAACTAGGCTACATAAAGTAACACTTTTGAATCGTCATGCTAGTATAGTACGCGTCACGAAACTTTAGCGCTGAACGAAACCTGCGCAGAAGTCAAAATTAAGGTATCGAGTATAAAGGCGCGGCGCGCGGGGCGCGTGATCGTCGGGTGCGCGAGCGTTGATTGGTTGTCCCAGTCGTGTTGTCTTTCTCGCACCAATACGTCAATTACGAGCGCGATTCTACCGATGCGCAGCTATTCTCGTCAATCGCTAAACATAAATGACGCGTACTATACAAAAAATTTAAACCGGTTCGGAAGGCAGCTTCTACAGAGAAGAACCGGCAAGAAATTCTGATCTTTCAAAATAAAAAGGTACAATAGTTATTAATTTACGTATAACAACAACCTTTACAATCTTACTTCGCTAGCGACCCGCCCCGGCTTCGCTCTTATATATTATGCATGTATTATGCATATGAACCTTCCTCTTGCATCACTCTTTTTAAGAAAACCGCATGAGAATCGGTTAAGTAGTTTTAAAGATCATACATAACGATATAGGGACGGTGTTTTAGTGTTATGAAGTGATAAAAACAATATTCCAATGGTTGTTTTTTCGTATTTTAAATAGATTTATCAAAATCCCGTCGCCCATTCGTAAAATCTGAGGTAACAAACACAATAGTCGTATGAAAACCTCATTAATTGAAGTCGGTTGACAATACGTGGGTTATTAAGTCACAGTACGAAATATATCTTCGACAGACTTGGGTAATGCTTGCGTGTGACGTCTATGTATGGTACAAAATAAAGAGCTTTCTTCTGCCTTTCTTCTTAAAAACTACGCAACTGATTTTGATGCGATTTTGAATAAATACAGAGATTCAAAAGCAAGGTTTATATGTATAATAGGTACTTGAATAATATATGCGTGCGAAGCTGGGGCGGGTCGCTAGATTGTATAATTTTTTAAGCAACTGGTTTTTATTCAGGCTTTTAAATGTATATAGCTACAAATATTTTTATTTTATTCACTACTTAAATAATGTGGCAAAAAATTAAAGTACCAAGTACCTTATTAACGCAAAACTACAGTATGGATTTAAATGAAATTCATTATTGTTGAGTAGCTCATATTATATCACCCTAGCTGTATTCGCACTTTCAACCGCGTAAAACTGAACCCGTTTTTAAATATATTTTGATTTGTAACTAATAATTTAATCGATTTGGCTTATTACGGGTAAAATAACGGGCTAGTGCTTCCAGAGAGATACAACGTCACAAACTGTAATGAATATTAATAAAGATATGTGGGAAGGAAGGAGGATGTAACCTTCCTCTGAACCAAAGGGAGGATCCTCGACCAGTCGAACCACTGACTGGCGGGCCGTTAGGCCCCGATGGGAGATGTCGAGAAGTTGTATATATGCTTAGTCTCGGAAAAATATCGTAAGCGCGATTCAGACTCGCCGCATGAATAGCGGTCGCTACAGATATGCTATAATTTATACAGACGTAATTTATTTTAACAAGATCGTTAATTGAAAAAGAAATTAACACATTTTTAATTCGCCGAGTTTTTTCTTTTATTTATTTGTTTACGTTGAAACAAAATAGATTTTTCCAAACATCCCGTATAAATTGGGAAATATTTAATTTATCATTCGTCTTTTACACCATTAAGTTTGATAAATAAGACGTTTAAAAGATTCCATTTGTCATACACTTTGATGTTATTAATAGATTAATCGCTGGGCGGCGCTCGAGTTAGATAAAACACTAACCGCCTTTGATTCTACATTAATTTTCTTAACGTTGTGTGGTTCAATATGTACATACTTTAGGGCGTTAGGGGCCCTAGCCTTTATCTAATAGGACCTCAAACAAGTTAATATTGATACAAATTCATATTACAGTTTTTAGGTGTTGCACTGGGGAATAAGGAGAAACCACAAAACTATGGATACTTATTTATATCTAGCTGTGCCCGCGACTTCGCCCGCGTAGAAAAGTGACTTTGGGCAGCATTTTTGATAATGCCTAACCCGCGCCAACAAACCTTCAGCGAGTTCAACGTGATTCTTTGAATTGCCATAACTTTTTCATTTATCAACCGATTGGCATGATTTAAACACTAAATGTTAAGGGAAGCTTGCCACAATATATCATTGAAAACCCCATCTAGATAGGATAAGCGGTTTTGAGATTAGTGTGCACAAACAAACAGACAAACATACAAAAATTCCAAAAATCATTGTTTTGGGTTCTATTGCGTTAATAAAGGTATCCTATAATATTTTTTCTCATATAATATCTTCCATGTATATATATCCATGATATGTATAGATGTAAGTGTTGTGTACGTTCTTATGACATGTACACATGTACACGTCTCGATGACACGCACACAAACCTACTTATAATGTTGCCACTATTAAAAATTACTTTATATAAATCTAGAAAAATCTACGAAAAACATACGATTTTGATGCGAGGCTGCGACGATCTACGTAAGTAGACAAAACTGTCTACTTTGAAATCGCTTCACTTTGCATACTCATATTGTTCATGGTTCAAGGTGCTATTATACTATTACTGTGTCAATGAACGAGTTCATAAGATCGTTCGTGTGTCCATCCATAACGGCTTTACAGCTCGACCATTCTAGGTGTGTTTAATTGCGCGACTTTATCCTGGCAACACTAATCGATGTAATTAGTATCAATTTATCTGGACGTTCGATTAACGGTTAGAAAAGAAACGTGGATTGAACTGTTTTGTATTTTTTTTAACCCCTGACGCAAAAAAGAACGGGTTGTTATAACTTTAACGTGTCTGTGTGTGTGTTTGTCTGTCTGTCTGTTTTTTTATTTGAAAGGTATATCCTTCGAGAGTGTTTTATCCTGTTGAAAAGTTTAGCCCATGTTCTTTCTCAGGCTCTAGACTGTCTGTGTAGCAAATTTCGTTCTAATCGGTGCAGTAGTTGTAGCGTGATGGAAAGACAGACAGGCAGACAGAGTTACTTTCGCATTTATATTATTAGTATAGATAAGTAGACAGTTAAAATTTGTAAGTAAAAGATTTCTTAAAAAGGTTTTTTTGGTTAATTTATTTTCTTTTAGTTTTATTCGCAGCATATGTTGGAGTTCAGCATATGCTGTGTAATAATATTGTATCAGCTTCAATGCTGACTTAGTGATTCTGCTTTAAGATGAAGAAAAAATAGGCAGAAGCGGTCACTTGACATTGTTGATAAGAATGACTTTGATCTTATACTGCTAACGTTTATGTGTGATCAATGGTATTATATTAAATAGATATGTTATAAGCGCCAAATTTTGAAGACGCAAAAACATCCCAATTAGGTCGTCTTTGGTCGCAACTGACAAAAGTCTCTCTCTCTCTCTCTCTCTTCTATTAGTTTGACTTGTATGTATGTGTGCTGCTGCTGCTGTGCGGAACACTTTTCCGTTGATTTATACATATCTATTAACTATTGTATCATTTTGTGTCTAAATAGTTAATTTATATTACCGTGTTGGTCTATTATCAATTATTTAAGAATGGCAACAAAGTTTCGATTTACCAACTTTAAAGTGTCTAGAAAATTCTGATTTATGACGAAAAGTTTTATAATTTAAAGACTAAATTTTTGAAAGAATATATTTTTTATCTATAACTATTAGACGCACAAAGGAATAAAAATGATAAATTGTTTGTAACGTATAAAATAATTGTATCTTAAATCAGTATTATCTGAGCTCGTTCGAGTTTCCGTTTTTCCGTAATTCCGTAGACTATAAATTTAATAAATCAATGATTCGTATACCGATTCCACCATGTATAACTCTTCGCAAATCTCAAATTGAAATCTTTCGATCCTTATTATTTTGTAACTTATGAGTCCTAACATAGATACGCTTGAATAAAAGAAAACGCTCCGCCATTGAAAGCAGATCAAATATCTATAAAATTTTTGGTGGGAACATAAAACCTTCGCCTATAAATGGAAACAGTTTGCATAGTCTATGCTCATGTATAGTCTGTGCCGCATACAATGAACATTTGTAATACGAACTCGGTAACCCGTCTTTTGAGTTTTGTGCGTGTTCGAAATATGAAAATTCGGCGAGGAAATTTTTGCTGACAATTTAGTACTTTAGTAGACGCGCGGCACGCGTGGTGAGAGGACGTGTTACGTGTGAAGCTACGTCGGTCGCTTAAAGTTTCGCGCGCGAAAGTTTTCGACAAAACAAAGGAGTGAAATAATTGTATATGTATGTTGAATTGGTGTTTGCAGCGTTGTTTAATTTTGTGCTCGTGAGCTGCGTGGCCGAATTTTTGGGACGTAAGTACTGGATTCCTTTGAATTTGGATATTTCGGTTTTATAGTTCACGTTCGCTTGCGATTTTACGAAATGTAAAAAATATTGTATTTAAAATAAATACAGGTCTGATTAAGTAGGTATAATACATTACTAGTATAACTACGAAATATTTTTAGTTATTATTTTAAAAACCAATTGCTATTTTATTTTGGCATTAAAATATCTAAATGTTGCGATAAAGCCTATGAAAAAGCAAATATAAAATTAAATCGATATATTATTAAATCCAAAGATACAATGTCACATTTTTTTCTATATGTATTAGATTTTTTACATGAAAGTTTAAGCTATAAGGTACATAAATAATAAAAAATAAACATTAGAATCAATCTAACGAATATATTGAAACCATAGCTATCCTGGGAGTAATGGTGTTTTGACTATATTTTATGTATAAATAGTAATGTGTCTACATTTCTCTGTGGGAGACTGGGTAATGGGTTAGGGGACTGACCGCTACTAATACGTCGAGTTCTGAATCGCGCTTATGATATTTTTTCTACATTGTATATATCCTCAACGATCGAACTTCGAAGACGTATTATTGGACAGTGACCTTTGCTTCCTTCATAAATTGATTAATAACTAAATACAGTTTAGCTATCTTTTAAAGAAGTATTTCTAGCCATTCCCTACTCCTACCCCCGCTTTAAAATCACAAAGATTTTCCATATTCCTTTCTGTAAAACTAACTTAGGTCGTCATTCACCATTAATAAGAACTTTAGATCTGTACAATATTATCCAAACTCGCAACACCCAAATTGACATCTTTAACGACTCATATGATCAATTTAAAATAAAATTAAAACAAATAAAATTAAATCTATCTATCTATTTGTAGGTTACAACTTATACCACTGTTAAATATTTCTAACTGTTACTGGACAATGCTATGCACTCTAAAATTGTTATATATATCAGATGCGGTGCTATGTTGTATAATCTCGTCATTGTATGGATATATGTATATAACGTGGTTGTGCTCATAATAAAATAATGGAACCCAACCCAACATTAAATAGTAAGATTTTAATTTGTTGCTCCATTCTATCAACTATGAATTCAAAGTCAAAGTCAAAAGTATCTTTATTCAACTAAGCTACATTTAGTAACACTTTTGAATCGTCATGGTATTACAAAACATTTACCACCGGTTTGGAAGGCAGCTTCTACAGAGAAGAACCGGCAAGAAACTCTTATAGTTGCTCTTTTGAAATAAGAACATACAAGTTTAAATATAAACAAAAACTTAACTATTATAATATTAATTTATACATGAAAAAGGTCACCGTCCCACGAGCGTTAAGAAATATCATTCCAGGGGTTTTTGTCTTCAATATATTCATTTAATGTATAGTACGCCTTTTTAATTAGACATTTTTAACAAGGCTTCTAAACTAGGATATTGGAATAAACACTCATATGTCCTCTAATACGTATTTATTTTTTTAATAATAATAATAATAATAAGAACTAAGAAATACCCTGTCAGTTGATCAGATAACAGATCTAAGACATATCTTTTCGAGAAAAAGCATTTTGTAACGTAAAATGTCCCCCATAGAGAATCGTAGACACATTACTATAATCTATGGCTGAAACCATCGTTGAGAGATAAAAGATATCTATGGTATTTCAATATATTTGTACGAAAACCTTTAGTATTTTTTTTTCTTAAAATAATGGAGTAGGTATATGTGTTATCGACCGGTGACTTTACATAATGTTATCAGTTTCTTTGTAGAAATCGAGCATTGTTTTTCTTTCTTCTGTTATTATTTTAACTAGTCGAGCCCCGCGGCTTTACGTGTAATTATGGATCACGTAATTCTTCCTCGTGAATCACTCTATAGGATAAAAAAAACGTATGAAAATTGTTTGCGTAGTTTAAAAATTTAAGCATACGTAAAAATAGATAAGGATATAAAATAAGACTATACTATGTTTTGATATGTTATAGTAAACTGTCTTGTTTCATGTATGTGGTCTGTTGTACCTAAATTTTTCTTCTTTTAGTCAGAATACTTTAAATAAAAAAATCTTATCATTAACTTTTAACTTTAAGTTTGTTATATCTCGTGTCCGCGATTTTTTCTTTTTTCTCCTTATACTGTACCGCGGTTTTACTAGCGTAGTTCCTATTCCCGGGGCAACACCGGAATATAAAGTATCCTATATGTTAACGCAAGGTATCACCTATCTACCTACCAAATTTCAACTAAATCGGTCGAGCAGTTTTTGCGTGAAAGAATAACAAACATACATATATACTCACAAACATTCACATTTATAATATTAGTAGTATACGTAGTCCTTGAGGCATCCGTGAGAAGTCGGGGCAGGCGACTAGTATTAAAACAAACACGACACGTCAATAATCACGTAGGCACGGGACACGGGCGCGCCTACACGAGCTACAGGTTTGGAATTTCGAACTAATTTAAGCCAAGCCTAATGCTATAATTTCGATAGAAATCTGAATTATACAGTGCTTAATTCATCACTACATACAATTATGTTATATTAAATAGATATTTTATTGGCGCAAATTTTGAAGACGCAAAAATATCCTAATTAGGACGTCTTACCTTAAGGTGAATGGTTGCCACCTGCCGGTGCATTCACGCACAACTGTTTTTGCGTCTTCAAAATTTTGCGCTTATAACATATCTATTTCATATAATATCGTTGGGTACTAATGCGGGCCAGTAAACATATCATATATGTGTTGTTTAGTAAATCATATTTTCTATACTAATATTATAAAGAAGTAAAGTTTGTGTGTTCGTTAAATTGTAAGGGGTAATCTCGGCATCTACTGAACCGATAATAAAAATCCTTTCACTAATAGAACGTCATATTATTGCCAAGTGTCATAGGCTATATAAAAAACCGAAAAGGATAATTATTATTATGCCCAACGAAGTGGGCACGGGTCAGCTAGTAGTGTCTAAAGATAAAAACTAGCTCAGAGTATCTTCAAGTGACCTGTTTAAAGTCCCTCGTCTATTTTAAGACAAGGTACCTCGCAACAGAGGATAAGGGGACCCCTGTTAGGACATTATTTTTATAGCACACTGGCTGTGTCCTGTTGCTTTACTTGCTTTATATAGCAATTACTAGCTGTTGCTCGCGACTTCGTCCCCTTTGATTGGTTTTTCCATTATTTCTTCGCTCCTATTAGTCGCAGCGAGATGTTATGTAGCCTAAAGCCTTCCTCGATAAATGGTCAATTCAATAAAAAAAGAATTTTTCAATTCGAACCAGTAGTTCCTGAGATTAGCGCGTTCAAACAAACAAACAAACAAACTCTTCAGCTTTATATATTAGTACTAGCTGTTGCTCGCGACTTCGTCCCCGTCGGATCTATTTCTATTATTATGTTATAGTGCGTCAAATTAGAAGATAGACATATACTGTCGCGGACTTTTTTTAGATCATTTAAATAGGAATAATTCTTTCATACATATTTTTTTGGTATCTTGAACCGTTTTCGCAGCGCACGCAAAGGAAGACCAAAAATGAATAATTTTCCCCGTTTTTTCCACATTTTCCATTATATCTTCGCTCCTATTAGTCGTAGCGTGATGTTATGTAGCCTAAAGCCTTCCTCGATAAATGTTCAATTCAATAAAAAAAGAATTTTTCAATTCGCACCAGTAGATCCTGTGATTAGCGCGTTCAAACAAACAAACAAACAAACAAACAAACTCTTCAGCTTTATATATTAGTTATATATTAGTATAGATATAGATATTTTTTGAAAAATGTTAAAACGGGGACAGTTTTAAAACTGTGAAATCACAAATCATGAAAATCGGCTGTGTAGGTTTAAAGATTTAAGCATACATATGAACAGATAGAAGGAAAGCGACTTTGATTTGACGACCGCTTGGCGCAGTGGTAACACAACTGCTTTCTGCGCGAAGGGTCGTGGGTTCGATCCCCACACCGGAAAAAATATATTTGTGTAAATTACAAATATATTTTTTTTTTGTACTTTTCTGGGGTCTGAGTGTTGCTATGAAATGTATGTATGTATTTACAAAAGAAAAGTATGTATATGTAATTTATTCCGTTATCTAGTTGCCATAACACAAGCTTCGGCTTAGCTTGGAACTAGATGGCGCTGTGTATAAATGTACTGAAAATATTTATTATTATTATTATTTAGGCTATGTAATGATCAACAGTAAGATTAAGAGTTAGTTTGTATGTGCTAATCTCAGGAACTAGGCGTCGGATTGTTAATTATTTTGTTTAACTATGGTTACATTCATGAGTTCAGTGGGATATGTAGCTCTAAGGCCAGTACAGTCAGCAACAACAGTCGATAAACAGATTTAATATTGCAAATTGAACTCATCTTAATCTTATTATTAATCTAAATCTAATCTTATTTTTCACTGAAAATTTTTTTCATTAACTTTCGTTGTTGACCGTACCCGTGTTCGTGGTGTACATTATAACTTAATAGAAGTAATAATGTCGTAACCGCGACATCTCGTCACCTCTCCTCACAATGGTATAGTAATCTCAGATAATTCTGCCGAAAAAAGCAATCTAAACTTATATGAGGTCAACGACCCGCGCCAATTGGCCTATTATGTAACTTTGTTATAAGTTTTAGTCGTGGGCGTTTCTAGAATATTCTATCTTATTTTTCACTAACAAGCAGGCTCGGCTTCGCACGTATATTATGCATGTATATGTCACCGGAAAATAAGAACAGCAAATTTATAAATTTCCTAGGAAATTTATAAACCTTCGTAGCATTCTAAATGAAAGATAAATTGTATTATTTAACGACCACATTTTCGCAAATTTATCAATTTTCCACGTCTTATGGTATATTTATCAACTAACGAATATCTATTCGTAAGGTAACATAATTGGTTTAACCAATCACAGAAGAGCTTTTAATTTTACGCTTTTTTAAATTACGGAAAATAACACACTGCTCTCTGATTGGTTGATGTTGACAGTTATTCAACCAATCAGAGCGCTCATGGCGTTTGGTTATAGCTTACTTATTATTTTACGCGTGAGTTCGGTAAGTTTATAAATTTGCGAAAACGATCTCTCGTTTAGAAATCTACGAAGGTTTAAAAATTTCTTAGGGAATTTATAAATTGGCTGTTTTTGTTCTTTTCCGGTGACATATGCATATAAAACTTCCTCTTGAATCACTCTATCTATTAAAGAAACCAAATTAAAGAAACAGTTGCGTAGTTTTATAAAGATCTAAGCATACAAAGGAACCGACAAGAAAGCAGTAGTTTTCTTCTAAAACAAAAGTCTTGTTTTATACTATACTAGCCGTTCCCCGCGGTTTTACCCGCGTAGTTCCCGTTCCCTCGTCAATACCGGGATGTAAGCTATCCTATCTCTCAAGTTGGATCGAACCGCACCTGGTGTGCGAATTTTATTATAATCGGTTAAGTGGTTTAGGAGTCCATTGAGGACAAACATTGTGACACGAGATTTATATATATTAAGACTAGCTCACCCGTGCCCACTTCGTTCAGCGCAATGTTAACAATCCTTTTTATATAGCCTGTGACACTCAGTAATAATGTGGCTCTCTATTGGTGAAAGAATTTTTAAAATCGATTCTATTATCTATTAAAAAAATCACACGAAAAATTTAAGCATACATAACGCTATAGGGACAGAAAAAATCGACTTTATTTTATACTATGTAGTGTAGTGATAAGTGATAACTAAGTTATTTAGCAGGCGGAATTGCGCGAGCGATCCCCCGCCCCGATTCAAAGGCTAAGAGTGGCAGAGGGTTTTAGTGGGTATTCCTGGCCGTGCGGCACCACACACGCCCCCATCGGCCATGGTGAGTCCCACATAACCCGTCGCACCTTACCATCAGCCACGCGACGGGTATGCCTAAAAGCATTTCCCTCTATAAAAAAATAAAGAAACTAAGTTATTTGATTAGTTTCGCATAATATAAATATTAAATAGTAAAGCAAGCTCGCTAGAGACTCGCAGTGCAATCTATGATTTACGGCGCGCCTCCGGACACTCGGTGTCCATAAATCACTTGCTACGACAAATTGAAACAGCGATATTAAGCGAACCATGGGCATACTGCTATTGCTACTTTATATGTATAAAAAACGTTACAGTGGTAGTCAGATGTGCTAATCGAGGTGTACATGAAAATGAAAATGAAAATGAAAATGAAAAAAAAACAACCCAAAAAGCGAAGTTCCCTTCAGGAATACGCACATAAATCACCTGTAATACACAAATAAACTAAATTGAAATCGGTTCATTCGTTTGGGAGCTACGATGCGACAGACAGACATGTGAAACTTATGATACTCCTCTTTTTGCGTTGGGGTTAGAAAGGGAATATAATTGAACATATTCAGTCGTATCATGTAAAAATCATCACGATTGTAATACCCAATGGGGGACATGCTAACGATTTTTCGTATTGTTTAATGCCTTTTTAAGAACCTTGTATAATATGGCCCGATTTGACGTAACCTTTCAATTGTATTTTACTGCTCATATTATTTTATTTGGTAAAGTCACTTTAGATTATACGACATTCTTTAAATATCGTACGATATCGGAACGATATTTTTTCACAAATGTCTCTTAAAATCTTATTGGTATTAACAATGTCCACTTGGTGAGTATGTATGTGTGTATGAATGTATGTATGTTTGTTATTCCTTCTCAAAAACAAATATTTTGAGTAGATTATTTTCCAAATTGGCACGTAGGAGTATTTTATTAGTATTTTAATCTATCTAACAAAAACAAAGAAATAATAAGCATCCTCACCTATTGCATTTGCGCATGGGGAGGAGCAGCTAAGTCACACATGTTGCAACTTGAAAAAGCCCAGAGAGCTCTTCTCAAGGTGGCTCTAACCCTCCCGTACAGACACCCCACAGCAGAGCTCTATGAGCAGGCTGAGGTCCTGTCGGTACGTAAAATCTTTGTAAGCCGAATGCTGGTCAGATTCCACTCCAGTACTGTCCCTAATAACCCACCCCAATCAAAACGCATTATTCGCGTCCCGACACCACAAGCTCACTCTAAATTCAGAAGTAAACACATCGACATCCTTGCCCCCCCGTATATACAATCAGATACTTAAAATTGATGGCAGCATTATCAACTTCACAAAAAATAAATTAAAAAAATATCTCCACCAATGGGTTCAAAAGCTCGACTACACGTCTACGGAGAAAATCATCGAAAATGTTTTAACGTAAAGCCAGCTCACCCCTAACACACACACACAAACACACACAACTCACTTACACTCCACACACATAACCATACATAAATTCCACGGACATTCAATATTTATGTAACCCAGACCATAACTATAACACCATGTTTATGTAATAACAGATAATGTCAACGGAGCCAGTCTTCCACAACACAGGGAAACCTTCTGTGGAAGCTGTGCAAATTCCAATTTTGTTAAATTTCGTTAAATAAATGTTTTTATTATTATTTTTTTTTATATCATAATTAATAATATCGCACATCCACCAATCCAGTCTATCTGTTTTCAAATTTGTATAAAAGCTTGCCTGGAAGAAATCACATTTCTTCTACTATGTACATTTAATCAGTTAGAACCGTAAATGTGTTAAAGGGTAAATACTTACATATTTTTTTGAAAAATAAATAAAATAATTTTTGACAAAAATAAACCGACTTCAAACTAAAAAGCAAATACGTGTTTGCATTTAGTATAAAGACAGGATTTAATAGTTATTTCATAATTTTGAAGTCGGCACCAAGAAAATAGTGTAAAAATCTATACATTTTGTTTTCTAAAGGTACTAAGTAAAATACAGGATCTTGGCTCCATCATCAGACCTACTCCAGACTACTGATATTGTAGTGTACAAAAAAAAAGAAATATCAAAATCTGTCCAAAGACGGCGAAGTTATGCCCGAACAAACTTAAAGAAAATACGGTCGAATTGATTAAACTCCTTTTTTTTAAATCGGTTTAAAAACAATTCAAGCGAATAAAATAATTTAGCTTAAAATGATTTGTAATTTCGTTAGTGTTTGTTTACTTTTGCAACCGACTGTACCTCCTTAATAAGCGTACAGAATTGTATCAAAGTGAAATTGTTAAGTGTACTTCGTAGCTCTGAAAGCGAACTCTGTTTTTAACCTTTGCAAATTAACCTTTTATATAATTTAGTTGCATAAGGACTGTTATTTAGATTCGCTATTATTTTTGCATATTTCTTTATATCTTATTTTAATTGTATAATGATTTCAGGGTTTGTATGTGTGTGAGCGTTTGAAAATGAGAGATTTTTTAATGCACACATTGACACAATACAATAAAGGTTTGTAAGTACGTGTATTCGTGGGCGTATAAGTCGCGTCACGAATCTAAAGCGCTGAACGAAACCTGCGCAGAAGTCAAAAATAAGGTATCGTGGTAACGTGGTAACGGCAAGCAGCACGGCGAGTAGCCTGAAGGGCACGCCAAACAAGCTGTATAAGTAGCAGGTTTCAGAAACCTGCGAAGAAGTAAAAACGGCGCGCGGGGCGCGTGATCGTCGGGTGCGCGAGCGAGTTGTCTTTCTCGCACCAATACGTCAATTACGAGCGCGATTCTACCGATGCGCAGTTATTCTCGTCCAGCGCTAAACATTCGTGACGCGACCTATACATATCGCACCTTCCGTAAGACAAAGACCTAAGGGCTAAGTTTCAGAAAACGAACCAAATATCCCAATGTGTCTTAAAAACCAATTTATGCCTGTAGGAAAAAAGGCTTTCACTAGTTTGAAATTTTGGTTCGGCCCTTGTCTTACCGAAGGTGCAATATATTTGACAAGCTTCACTTAATAACGTGTGCTTGCCGTGAACCGGACGAGAGTCAGTTTTTTGGCATATCAAAGGATAAATCACGGATGTTTAGCGCTGGACGAGAATAGCTGCGCATCGGTAGAATCGAGCTCGTAATTGACGTATTGGTGCGAAAAAGACAACACAACTGGGAAACCAATCAACGCTCGCGCACCCGTATTGGTGCGAGAAAGACAACTCGCTCGCGCACCCGACAATCACGCGCCCCGCGCGCCGTTTTTACTTCTGCGCAGGTTTCTGAAACCTGCTACTTATACAGCTTGTTTGGCGTGCCCTTCAGGCTACTCGCCGTGCTGCTTGCCAGGCTGCTTGCCAGGCTGCTTCCCGAACTGCGTGGCACGTGTGTAAACTTAGCATAACGGTTTTGCCTGCGTGGCTCTTATAAATACTCACAAAAATTCGCCTCTATCATATTAGTAGGACTATTAAGATATTAGGTATAGATAGTATTTCTCTTAAGAAATATGAATTATGCTTGATGTTATAAAGGCCCTTGTGAAATGAAATGATATATTTTATTTTCTGAGTAAATTTGAAAAAAAACAAATACCTTCAGAAAGTCTACATGGTGCCTACCACCGGTTCGGGAACTAACCCGGCGAGAAGAACCGACGTAAGAAACTCGCACGGGTCCCACAATTTTTACCAAAAAGGGGGAAAAAATCATATTTTAAAATGAAATTTACAATTCTGTAATTTAGCATATATTAAATACATAATTGTAAGTCATATTATAATAGTGAAGAAGAAGCCTTGCAAGCAGCCATCCTACTCCCAAGATGTGCCATCATTTATGAAATCATTGACCTTATAGTAGGCTTTAGCACACAAACGTTCTTTTACTACTGTGACATTTAAAAAGAAAATAATATAAGGAATATTACATTTATAGCCCATAAATTAATGGGTACTAATTTTATATATTTTATACATTAATAAAGATATGAAAATAAGCAACATTATAAGCGCCTAAGTAATAACTTTATAACGCCATAAACTCATTATTTTATGAGATTATAACACATTAATTATGTATCGTATGGACTGAGGCGCCGCCATTAAAAGTGTTCTCAATATTTTATGACCATTAATTTTACACCAATATACTAATTATATATTTAAATTGGTGTGTTTTTTATTGATTTAATTCGTTACGGAATTAAATTTAATGTTAAAAGGAAGACTTACTTTAATCTCGCGTTTGGAGGGTTCTGTATATTGAAGTGAGTTTTACTTGAAATGGGACACATACAAAATATAGATGTTATTTTTAACTTACAGTCAAATTTAATATTTTGATCTTGAAAGGGAAATATGTCTGAAATATGTTTCGTAGAGCTTCACTAATTATTTTAACTCTAACTACTGAAGCCATTTTAAATTAAATTTTGCACACCATGTGCAGTTTGATCCAACTTAAAAGATAGGATAGCTTACATCCCGGTATTGCCCCGGGAGCAGGAACTACGCGGGTAAAACCGCGGGGAATCGCTAGTAAATATAAATATTTTAATTAACACTAGTTTTACAAATTACAACACACCCAAACTTATAAATAAAAAAGAAATGCTAAATCAAAAAGTGGCTACTTAATAAAAATATTTCAATCGCCGAAAAATAAATTCGTCCGCGGTTTAAAGATTTATAGCTGTGTGTTGAAATCTTAAGCCAATGATATATTCGTGCAGTATATCAGCAGACGCCGGTCTAGCCGACGTGTAGTTATACTAATACAGACTTATAAAATTTCCATAGACGACTCTTTAGGGAAGTGTCTCATATATTAACTAACGTTGTACCGTTCATTTTTACCTTGGTACGTAGTTATCTATATATTTATAAAAGAAAGTCGTGTAAGTTACACAATTTATAACTCGATAACGGCTCAACTGATTTGGCTGAAAATTGGTGGGGATGTAGTTTAGAACCAGGAGAAGGACATAGGATACTTTTTATTCAATTTTCCAGGGGAATAATTTTTTTGAGAAAGTCAACGCGGACGGAGTCGCGGGCAACAGCTAGTTTAGGATAAAAATTATCCTAAGATTTAGTCTAAGTGTAGTAGTAGTAGGTATGCTAAATCCATACTAATATTATAAATGCGAAAGTAACTCTGTCTGTCTGTTACGCTTTCACGCCAAAACTACTGAACCGATTGTAATGAAATTTGGTACACAGATGGTCTTGAGCCTGAGAAAAAACATAGGCTACTTTTTAACTGGAAAAAGGGGTTCAAAGTTGATATAAAATTCCACGCGGACGGAGTCGCGGGTAACAGCTAGTTTAAGATAAATTTGTTTAGTAAATTTTATATGAGAGTAATAAATATTATCTATATCTATATATTTGCGTTTATAATATAAGTAGCATATTAACTAGCTATGAACTGCGGTTTTGCTCTTGCATATCCCGTTTTCGTAATATAACATAGATGAATAGTATCATATGGGTTGCTATAATCTATAATTAATCTAACTACATGCCTAACTTGAGCAATTACATTAAGTAACCTTTGAAAAAGCGAGAGGAGTCTCATTCTTTTATTGGCGACCGCTTGGCGCAGTGGTAGCACAACTGCTTTCTACGCGTAGGGTTCGATTCCCACACCGGAAAAATATATATCTAATTTATATTTTTAATTTTCTAGGGTCTGGGTGTTGCTATGTATTGTATGTATGTATTTATTTACAAAAGAAAAGTATGTATATGTATCTAATTTATTCCGTTATGTAGTTGCCATAACACAAGCTTTTGCTTAGCTTGGAACTAGACGGCGCTGTGTATAAATGTTCTGAAAATATTTATTATTTATTCTTATTTAATTCTGTCACAATATTTTTCTTTTCTATAACATTTCTAACGCACTATTATAGCCTTCAACTATTCATGTATGGAGGTGATAAAAAATAATCAGTTGTGTGAAATGGAAAAAAGTTACAAATATATTTTTCCAGTGTGGCGATCGCACCCACGATCTTCAAAATATTTATTTATTTTATTTTATTTAATGAATGGACATTTATACACAGCGCCATCCAATTCCAAGCTAAGCAGAAGCTTGTGTTATGGCAACTAGATAACGGAATAAATTACATATACATACTTTTCTTTTATAAATACATACATACAATACATAACAACACCCAGACCCCAGAAAAACACAAATGAAAATTACAAATATATTTTTCCAGTGTGGGAATCGAACCCACAACACTTAGCACAGGAAGCAGTTGTGCTAACACTGCGCTAAGCGGTCGTCAAAAATATACCTTCATATAGCCTTTAGGAGACTTCTAAACTGTTAAGAAATTCAAATTCATTACAAAATTAGTAGATCAGGAACGGGCTGTGAATTTAAAGCAAGTCAACTTAACCCTTTTAGGAATTTTTATCAGCCGTAAAAACAGACCCCAGCGGTCTTAAATGTTAAATAAGTCGTAACGTTGTCAAGGGTTTAAACGTCTGTTTCTGCATATTGATCGGAAAGGGTTAATCGTTGACTTTATTTTTTAACCGACTTCAAAAAAGGGTAGTTACACCTGGGTTAGTATTAGTATTCGTTCTTGATGAATTGAATTCCAGGCAGCAAGCAGCTTTTAAATTATGCTCATTGCCAAGTCACTATAATTATAATATAAAGAAAACTATTGGTACAATTACTAAATGTTGATTTATAATAACAAAATAATTTGGATAGGACTTGGCTTCTATGAGATCTCAAAACTTTTTACGATGGAAAGACTGCATCAAGAGACTTGGCATTTTATACATTTAATGTTTTTCGTGGGATCGTATTTTCTATGACACTAAAAATACTTATTGATGACCACATGGCACATTTCATAAGCTGGCTCGTTTGCTCTATGTATTATAAAAAAGTACATCTTTGTTTGTGTATTCAAGTATAATTATTTTGTGAAACTACTGATTAATTAATTATTTAAAAAAAATCTATCGCTACGTCACCCGCTCAATTTTAGAAGCATTATGATACTTCATGCGGTAGTGAGATTTAAACATAAGTACAATGATAATGTACATATAGTCTACTAAAACATTACCCTTCCTCATCTTCGCCGTCGGATAAACAGTTCACCAAAGGACACCATTACGTAAAACCCAGCCACGTAACAGAAAACTTATCGGTGCATTTTCCTTGAGTTTTCTTCGGGGACATAATTACTTATCGAATGTCGAACATGAAAGGGCGTCTTACTTTGCCTCAAACTTGGAACGATAATAGCCTTTATGCCAAGGACTTTGGGGTTATTTTCGCGTGTACGCGTCAAAGGGAACCCGTTTCAGATTATCTGAATTGCGGTAATAGCGTGATAAGGTTTGCAAGTGTTTTCTTTGCTAATGTAGTGTAGTGGGATATTTGTACGGCTGCCAGAATGCAGTGCTAATCTTATGGTAATGCGAAATGCTAATGAATTGAGATATAGGATGTCGTGGTTACGTTTTGTTGTTTAAGAATTGTTGCTAGTGAAAAAATCTGCTTCTTATTTGTCTTTTTGATGTTTATAGGCGACCGTGGTCACGTTTTGGGTTTACCGACCTCTTTGGAAACGACTGCATAGCAGTGGCAACATTTGTCTTCCGATTTTAATGCCGTTGGTTTGATGCCCATATTGAAAAATGCATTTCCATTTTTATGATATACTAGCTGACCCGTGCCCACTTTGTTGGGCAAAATGTTAACAATCCTTTTTTATATAGCCTATGTCACTCAGCAATAATGTGGCTTTCTATTGGTGAAAGAATTTTTTAAATCGCTTCAGTAGATCCCAAACCCCTTACAGTTTAACAAACACACAAACTTTACTTCTTTTTATTTTCACTATAGATGTATTTGCAAAAGAAAGTATCAATTCTAGGGTTTGTTAGACTTATGCCACATAGACTGTATTCGGCTTTAAAGCAGCTCTTTCCACTTTTTAAAGGCCGACAACGCATTCGCATTTGAACATTCTGTTTTTTTTACCTCGCCATCAAACAAATAGAATCATCTCGTGTTTACGTCAACATCTTGGCAGACAGAGAGACAGTAACATGATCCCAACAGTACAAAGAGAAAAAACTAAATATTGAGCGTGATTTGCATTCAATTTTCAGTAAATTCGATCGAAGCGTCCGTAACTTGAACCCTGGATACAGTAATATGGAATTGGATTCTGAATCCAGAAATATAAATGGATAAAATCCAGATTTCTGACGTCGCTGGTAAATGTATTTTACGTATAAATCTGTTTTTTTTTGGTAGATAATTTTAGGTAAAAAGTCGTGTTTTTAACGCAACTTTTAACTCCTTGGAGCACTTCCCACAGTAAATGCTGTAGAAGACTAGATAGTAATATTAAATATAAAAGTTTGTGATAATGTATATAAATTGCTATTCTTTCACGAAAAAACGGCTGGTCTAGCCGTTTTTTAGATTTTTAAGATTTAGTTGAGATTTGGTATGTAGATAGAGAATACCCTGGATTAATAAATATGATACTTTATAATTCAAGAGGTTTTATAACAATTATGATTAGTATGAAGAAGCACGTTTATTCGTTTTTTACGGCGAACATTTCAATATCAAAGCTAAAATGATTGAATTATCGAAACGTGAGGGATTATATAGTATTGGTATCACACTTGTGGGTCGTATTTATAGACCTTTGTTCTGGCAATCGGAATAGTTTGTTGAACTGTTGCTTTTATTTAAATATACCAGAAAACTGCTAATGCAATCTCTATCTATTTATTTATTACTAGCTGTTGCCCGCGACTCCGTCCGCGTTGACTTTCATAAAAAAATTATTCCCCTGGAAACTGGATAAAAAGTGTCCTATGTCCTTCTCCTGGTTCTAAACTACATCCCCACCAATTTTCAGCCAAATCAGTTGAGCCGTTATCGAGTTATAAGTGGAGTAACTAACACGACTTTCCTTTATATATATAGATACCAGAAAACTGTTAATGCAATCTCTATCTATTTATTATTTACTAGCCGTTGCTCGCGACTTCGTCCTCGTCGATTTATTTTTCCATTATTTCTTCGCTTCTATTAGTCGCAGCGTGATGTTATGTAGCCTTAAGCCTTCCTCGATGAATTGTCTATTTAATAAAAAAGAATTTTTCAATTCGAACCAGTAGTTCCTGAGGTTAGCGCGTTCAAACGAACAAACAAACTCTTCAGCTTTATATATTAGTAAGTATAGATTTAACATTGAATTACAAGTCACATGGACTCATTAGTGTTAGTATTTAGTAACAATGATTCTTACAAACCATGTTAGTTATTTAATACGAAAACAGATACATTTACTAATTATAACGTAGTATCCCTACTTAATACTATAAATACGAAAGTAACTCTGTCTGTCTGTTACGCTTTTACGCTAAAACTACTGAACCGATTGTAATGAAATTTTGTACACACGTGGTCTAGAGCCTGAGATAAAATATAGGCTACTTTTTAAGTGGAAAAAAGGGTTGTAAGGGTTAGGGTGTAACCCCACTTGGGTTAAGGGATGATTTTGGATGATTTTGTATGCACATTCGACTACGAAAGTATAACAGCTTCAACAACACAGTAATAAAAATATTTTTTTATTATTTTATTTAGTTATTCGTGTCTTAAATTTAATTAACCAAAAAAATATTGTTAGTGGATTTAAAAATTTTATCGTTAGTAATTTTTATTCGCTTAAGAACAACACAGTCGTCTAATTACCTTATCGCATAATATTAAAAGTAAACTGTTTCGAGTCACACCGACCAAGCTAATTTGACTATCGCGACTGAAGCACTTTCGTACTAACATCTCATTCATGATTCGTCTAGCTGGCTTGGTCGCGTCCAATGAGTCACGTCATTGTACCAATAAAAAGAAGCAATAGACTTGTTAAGTGGCCATTTTTGTTTTATAGCGCAATACTGTCTATTTGATTGTTTTACGGCCGTTTAATGATATTTATACTGTCCCGTTTGAACGTGGCTTCAAAGACTTGCTGGGGACTTTAGTTCAAGGATTTTTTATTTTGTCGGATTATACTTGTCTATTATAGTACCTACATAGTTTTGACGGATTATACTTGTCTATACGTATACCTATACGTCTTTGCTGGATTATAATTGATATTAAAAATACTATTACTAATTCTGTATTAGATTTTATCGTGAAAAAGATTCTCCAAATAAATAAATATATCTTTCGGTTTCACCCTCATACAACTTATCGAAATCGGTTCACTAGTTTCAGAGATTACATACGACGTTACAAATAGTACAAAGACATGAAAAATAATATAAAAATCGATTCATTTATTCTTTACCCACAGACAGACAACTTCCATATTACGCTGTCATACCATCGAAGTCTAATAACTAATTTTAACTTAAAAATAATACTAAAAATGTATTAGCTTATAAATATAAACTATCAAAGGTTATTTTAGCGAGCGCTATAAATATTAAGCATTCAAAAGACGCTCCTATTTCGCGCTAAAAATAACGTCAGGTCAAAGGACTCCAACTATTATTCTGTGGTAATATTCACTTAAAGTCTGTTTTGTGTTATCTGTGGTAACAAAATTAAAATTATAATCTATACTAATATTATAAAGAAGTAAAGTTTGTGTGTTTGTTAAATTGTAAGGTAATCTTGGAATCTACTGAACCGATTTTAAAAATTCTTTTACCAATAGAAAGCCGCATTATTGCTGAGTGTCATAGGCTATATAAAAAAAGGATAGTTAATATTATGCCCAACGAAGTGGGCACGGGTTCACCAGTCTTAAAGTAAACTGGCGACCCGCCCCGGCTTCGCTTGCACACCTTATGTATTATACTTACATAATAAAAACCTTCCTCTTGAATCACTTATTATAAAAAAACATGAGAATCGATTGCGTAGTTGTAAAGATATAAGCATTTCATAATGTAGAACACGGTGCTAAGTAAAACAATGTTTGGTTAAATCGATATTGTATAGATTGTTACAGCATTTTCTTGGTAGCAATTTTCAAATTGTGAAATTACTATTAAATTATTAAAAAGTCAAAAGTATCTTTATTCAATTAGGCTACATTTAGTAACACTTTTGAATCCTCACGGTATTACAAAACATTTACCACCGATTCGGAAGGCAGTTTCTACAGAGAAGAACCGACAAGAAACTCTGATAGTCGCTCTTTTTAAAATAAGAACATACAATTGTAAATATAAACAAAAACTCGACTATTATAATATTTAATATTTATACACGATTAAAATATGTATTACTTTGTGCGGAGCCAATTGTTTTGTTTTTAATTTGATGTCGGTTTATTATTGTTAAACATTATTTTATATTATACAAATCAACGGAAAAAAAGTGTTCCGCACAGCAGCACATACACATACATACAAGTCACAACGATAGAAAAGAGATAAATGATAAAACTAACAAGAGAAAAAGAGATAGTGTTGTCAGTTGCGCGTGAATGCACCGGCAACCAATCACCTAAAGGCGAGACGTCGTAATTAGGATGTTTTTGCGTCTTCAAAATTTTGCGCTTATAAGATACTAGCTGTTGCCTGCGACTCCGCCCGGGTGGATTTTCATATTAACTTTCATCCCCTATTTTATCCCCTCGAGAGTAGAATTGATCAAAATCTTTCTTAGCGGATGCCTACATCATAACATCTACCTGCATGGCAAATTTCAGCCCGATCCGTCCAGTGGTTTGGGCTGTGCGTTGATAGATCACTATGTCAGGCAGTCACCTTTGAATTATATATATTTAAAATATCTAAATATATATGATGTAGCTAAGATGGTTCGTGAAAACAGTTTCAAGATAATCTATATCGGAAATCTCTTTACTGAGAAAGCGAGTGATTGTTAGGTTCTAAAGGCAATGTTCCTAAATCTAGACTCAAACAAAGTCTACGTTTTTAGTCTGCCTAGAATAGAGTTAAGATAAGGAACTTAGAAATCTTTTAAAACAAGTGATATTGTTTAATCATTTTGTGATTGCCTTTATAAATTGTATTATATAAAAATGAATTGCAAAATGTGTTGGTAAGCGCAAAACTTTTACCAAATTACAATAAGTAGTTTTTGCATCTATTTGCATATGTAATAATATTTATATTATATGAATTACATTTCGTCTAATTGTTTAACTTATGTACTATCTTGGTTTTCATCTTTATACTCGCAAATATTTTCATATTTGTCCTTTCCTGTATGGTTGCCTAACTTACAGACATAAGGCCGCCATTTACATGTATCTATATCCTTCTTTTTTTGTATATGTTGTAATGTTTTTTTTACACATAATAAAGAATTTATAAATAAACTAGCTGTGTCCCGTGGTTTTATCCGCGTAATTCCCGTTCCCGGGGCAATACCGGGATGTAAGCTATCCTATCTTTTAAGTTAGATCAAACTGCACATGGTGTGTGTTATTATAATCGGTTAAGTGGTTTAGGAGTCCATTGAGGACAAACATTGTGACACGAGATTTATATATATTAAGATTAATAAATAACCGTCTTAGATAAGCAAAGCTAAAGATCCTAGATAACTCAGCTAGTCAGTTGTTTTTCTATGCAAATACAGCCTCCTACGCTCCTACGTCATCGCCCTACAAAGTTTAATTAAAGACTGACGTTTATAAGTGTCCCAATTTTTGCGCCTCGTCGGAGTAATTGGCAAGACAGTTTAAGTCTTTTCTGGGAACGTATATATATATTTTTATTTATTTTGTATCTAGTCTAAGAATCTAGTAATCTAGATATTTAAATATGTATTGGTACTATGAGATGGACGGACCAAATCAGAGCGGCATCTAGTCAATCTCTTCACGAATGCACGATGAAGGCTGCCATGAGAGAGGAGTGGCGTCGTGCTGTTAAGCGTGCCACCAACACCTGAGTCATGACCACGACCGCTCTGCCAAGAGCGACTACGAATGAGAAGAGAAGATTGGTACTATAGAAATGAATCAAATGTGTTGTTATGTCCACATTTATATATCGAACCGGGTGATAATTTTTATAACAAACGAAACAGACTGTTAAATAAAACATATTTTTTATAAATTAAAAAATATTTTCCGATTTGCAATAACACAATTCTTTTGACAAACATTTCTTGTTAAATTATATTAAATAGTCTATATGTTATAAGCGTAAAATTTTGAGGAAGCAAAAACATCCTAATTAGGACGTCTTGCCTTTAAATTGGTTGCCGGTGCATTCACGGGCAACTGACTAAACTATCTCTTTTTCTCTTGTTGGTTTTATCATTTATCGCTATTCCATCTTTTTGACTTGTGTGTATGTGCTGCCGCTGCTGTGCGGAACACATTTTTCGGTTGATTTTTACGGGTATAACATAGCTATTATATAATATAATTGGTTGAAGTATTATAAATTTAAAAGCCAAACATACAAACAACCATTAGTAATATACAATCTTCTCATCGTCCGACTCCTTCGAGCCTAACATACATACATATAACCCATCAACAGAGTTCAATTTATAAAAGCAACAATGACAAGTGTCACATGATTCTCGGAATAGTAGTTTCGGCTATATTACCTATTTACTCACATCAAACGGTTGGGTCGTCGCCAATGTACTATCGCGATGAAAAGTGAGCAAAGAATTAATTAAATTTTTGCCCGAATTTTGTTGGCGACCATGACCGGATATATTGATAGATATCACAACGTCCGGTTGTGGTTTAAAAAAAATCATTTGGGACAGATTAATTAATTATTTGAGACACTTAGTTGTATGAGTTTGTATGTAGGTTGTACAATGCGTTTCCTTTTTCTCAATTGAACTATATATTTTTAATATGTTTTCGTTGATCACTTTATCGTTTATAAGCTGATTTAATTGATGATAAGGAAACCATATGTCCATGATGGTATCCTTCAGAAATTGTGGAAAATGCACTTGTAACCTTTTTTTATTAGTTAAAATGAACCTCGCTCTTACCTAAAGTAAATTTATAAAGTTAATTTTGAGATGAATTAATGATTTCTACAATAAACACTCACAAGTCTACAACATAAATTTATCTTGCGCATAGCGAGAGTATCTTGGACGAACATCTATGCTTTAGATTATTCTGGAAGTCTTTAAGAATCGGGTGAATAGGTTTCTAATAAAGAACCTATTCACCGTTAAGATCTTATGACTCAAAGTGGGGACTGTCAGTGTTATGCACCGCTTCAAAGCAAAGGGCAGCACTGCATTGGTTATTGGCTGGCGTTTCTCTTAAATCATTATATAAAAAAAGTAACACACAACAGTGTCGAATAACAAGCCTCTATCTAATTAAAAAATCTATTGAAAGTTTCTGTACGTTGAAAGGAGTAATGAAGAGATAATATATATGACATACAAATTCTTTACTTAAAAAATATAATATATTTAAATATCAGAACACAATTCGTGTTAAGTGAAGTTGTGGTCTAAGATGTGAGGAACCTCACTCTCCTTTAAGCCCCGCGTGTATAATATAGTGAATAATATCATATTAGAAAAGCCTATAGACTTGTCTGCGCGACTGTACTCAATATTAGTTACGACTCGAATATTAATTGTAATTCGCAACACACACAACACGCTAACTCGCGACTCTGTAATAACAAAACTAATGGCTTTTCTGATTATTTATATTTTGCGATGTCCCGTCAAATTGACCGAATTATTTTGACGTCTGCGAGTAGCCGCTACTGTTATGAGGCTAAATTAAATAGTTTACACGTTTATTATTAAGTTTAAACGTTTATACACGCTTTTTAATTTTAGGACTTTGGGTCTGCTTTGTTGATAAGCTTTGTTATTATTTATATCCTACGAATTTCCTGTAAAATTGACCGATTTTTTTGACATCTGTCATCTGTCATATCTGTCATGTACTTACAAATGTCAAACGCTATGAAGAACTTAATTAATTATACAATTTTTAGCAAAACTATTTAGACTAATAAAATACGATTTAAATTTGATCTTTTATTATTATAAACTAGTTTTTGCGTAATATTTAGACCCGAGTTTTGGTTCCTTATCAATTGAGGTTCTTGGGCATTTTGATCGTTTTTTTACTTAAATATGTATTCTATAATATATTAACATAGGTAGTTTAATAAAAACTCTCAAATGAGTAGCAGAAGTCATTATATAATTTAACCTTAACTTTTTTTTTATATACTATGAAGAGGGGAGACGAGCTGGACGCACTCCTGATGGTAAGAGTAACGCCAGCCCATAGCCAATGCAGTGCTACCCGGAACTTTGCTATAAAGCTCGACTCCGGGCAGAAGTGCACTACACCGACGCTCCCCACTTTGAGTCGTCAGATGTTAAGACTCATTGGCCCAGTAATTTCGCTGACTACAGTGCCCTTCAGACCGGAGCACAGTGACATTATCACATCACTGTTCAGGCGGTAGAATGTCTGGCACTATCGCCTAACAGCCTTAGTTATTGACTAGATAAATAGACTAAAAATATAAATACTAAGTTTTAAATGCCTTCAATAACAAAAGAAATAAAGAAAGACTTCGTCCTGTCAAAAATATTCCCGATTTTATTTTCCTTGGACTTCAACAAACATTAAAAAAAAACAAATTGGTCCAGGCGTTGTTGAGCTATGCACTTACAAACACATTTTGCGTTTCATTCTTATCTTATAGATGGCTTGGTCCCTTCACAAACAAATAAAATCTATAAGTACTAATAAATTTATTAATTTACCGCTAAAGTTTCCGCTTATTAAACCCGTGTTTATTAAATCCTATAAAACAGTTACCTTTACCTGAATGCATCTGTCAAGGATAATTGACATACAAACATGCGTACATACATGTATTATACAAGTATTATAAGACATATAAACCTATTGTATGTTTCTTCATACTAATTAAAAAAAATTATTGCCACTCCCCAAAGCATTAAAATATGCTTTGAACAACATTATTTATAACAACAAAAACTTAATATGAATAAGTGAAAGCCTAAAGTGATTAAAAAAAGGACGCGAAACACTTGTTTTCAGTATGAATCTAGAAAATAGTAAAATTACTTAAAAACTACTTTTTACTCATTTACCCGATAAATAAGAATGATACCTACAGGCTAATATCTTATGCGTTATAAGTAGCGTCACGAATCTTTAGCGCTGAACGAAACCTGCGCAGAAGTCAAAATTAAGGTATCGTGGTAACGGCGCGGCGCGCGGGGCGTGTGATCGTCGGGTGCGCGAGCGTTGATTGGTTGTCCCAGTCGTGTTGTCTTTGAGCACCAATACGTCAATTACGAGCGCGATTCTACCGCGCTCTGATACTGACCGTTGAAATGAGGAACCTTTATCTTTTACTATCTCTATTTCGAGGCTTGTATGTGTTTTTACATCTTGGATAATTTAGTTAAAAATATCACTCTATCTATTAAAAAAAGCAGTTGTTCAAGATTCAAGCTTACATATGGACATACTGAATTTACTTTGTTTCATACTATGTAATGATATACATAGATATAAGATTAAGGATTACATTACAATAAACGTTTTACGAACGTTGGAAAAACGCCGTGCTAAAAAGCCTAAACAGTGATTAAAATACTTTAAAATTCTCATTTAGTATTTATTTTTAAACGTATCATTCGCGTCATTCGTTCATTCGGTTGACATAAAATTAATGGGACCTCGCTCGATTTGAAACTGTCAACAGTCATTCGCGAATGATAATTTATTTTTTAGTAACCGTGGTAGATGGTGGTATTATTAGTCGGTAATATCCTGTAAATATATTAATAACTAAGTGTTGCCCGCGACTCCGTCCGCGTGGACTTTCATATAAACATTGACTTTCTTTTAAAGTTTTCATTATAACTGTGTTCTGCTATTTGGGGCGGGGACAAATCCAAAGAGCCAAAAACCATGAAAATTGATCTAGCTGATTTCGAGTTATAAGTGTTGTAATAAACCCGTCTTTGTTTTATATCGTAGCTCACCCGGGCCCACCTCTTTGGGCATAATGTTAACAATTTTTTTTATATAGCCTATGATATGGCTTTCTTATATTGGTAAATGAATTTTTACAATTTAACATACACACAAACCTTACTTCATTATAGTATTAGTATAGATAGATGATATTCATATAAGGACGGGAAGATACAAAGGAATGTTTCATCCCCTAACACAGCAAAGTCCAGGGCTTTTTATCTATATATACAAAATTTCAACTAATCGTTTCAGCCGTTTCTGCGTGAAAAATAAAAATCATACAACCATACTTACATTCTCCCAGACTTTATATAATAAGTAGGATAGAAGGATTTACTCACCAAAAAGACATATGTGTTGAAACCTTTATAAGCTCAACACCGCGATATACGAGTGAATATATAAATTTAAATATTGAAGTGTTATCTGCCAACGATCGACGCTTTGTATGCAAAAGATTCAGTTAACATCTACAAAGGAGTTTCGTTGGCGAGCATTCACGGTTCAAGTTTCGGTATCAGATAATATTTAAAAGTAACTATATCTTAATATATATAAATTACGTGTCACGTTGTTTGTCCTCGACTGACTCTAAACTCTAACTGTGCTCCGGTCTAACGGCGGTTCCCAATATGCAATCTCAATCCGTTTTCAGCTATCTACGGTTGAGTTTTCGATCTAAATATGAGAAAAAGCGTTTCAATATACAAACCATAGATGGGATAAGCAATCCGAAAACGCAAACTATCCGTCAGAGGGCACCGATCTAACGCTTTTTCTCATATTTAGATCGAAAACTCAACCGTAGATAGCTG
>JADANM010006230.1:6466957-6482300 GCA_026213755.1 Eurema hecabe | reverse complement strand
AACGCTTTTTCTCATATTTAGATCGAAAACTCAACCGTAGATAGCTGAAAACGGATTGAGATTGCATATTGGGAACCGCCGTAAAAGGCGACTGTAGCCAGCGATTACTGGGCTAATGAGTCTTAAAATCTTATGGCTCAAAGTGGGGAGCGTCGATGTAACGCACCCCTGCCCGGAGCAAATTTCTGGGTAGCACTACATTGGTAATGGGCTGGCGTTTCTCTTATCATCAGCAGGGCGTCCAGCTCGTCTCAACACTTCATAGAATAAAAAAAAACTACTGAACCGATTTAAAATTAAATTTGCACACCGTGTGCAGTTTGATCCAACTTATAAATAGGATAGCTTACATCCCGGTATTGCCTCGGGAACGGGAACTACGTGGGTAAAATCGCGAGACACAGCTAGTTATAACATTTAGTGCAAATGGACGCCCACGACTTGTCGCAGTAATTAAGCTTTGATATAATACACCCGTTCAAACATTTTAATGTAGGGACATTATTATACTTAGTATAGTGTAAAAGAACTTTTTTATGTGATTGTGAGTAACTGAGTATTTAATAAATAAGTGTAATAAATAAATATTTTCAGGATATTTATACACAGCTAAGCAGAAGCTTGTGTTATGGCAACTAGATAACGGAAAAAAATACATATAAATTATTTTCTTTTGTAAATACATACATACAATACATAGCAACACCCAGACCCCAGAAAAATACAAATGTAAATTACAGATATATTTTTCCGGTATGGGGATCGAACCCACTACCCTTCGCGCAGATAGCAGTTGTGCTACCAGTGCGCCAAGCGGTCGTCAATTAGTTATATAGAGTACTTAATTAGCTTCGTGGTAATCGACCACCTCGCCCAAAATCACAAAATCGCAAAATCGCAAAGGAAAAGATAAAGGATTTCTGACATAGCAATAAGGGATACGATAGAGGAAGGAAAAGTAACATACAATCATGACATCTCTCATAAGATGTCATGATAAATTGACGCCGGTTTTCTGTGGGTATAAACTCAAAAAATATCTAAATATAATCGCCTTGGGAAATGAAATGGAATGCGATTAATTTTTAATGTAAAGAATCAGGATTATGCTTGACCAAAACTCGTCTGATGAGTGAGGAACCTTTTCACTCCTTTCTTTGGCGGGAAACAAAAGACGCCATCTTGTTATATTTGATCAGAATATCAATCAAAATGGCGGCTAAATAAATCTGTAAGTTAAAAGCTTTCCGAGCGATCATTACAATTGCGCCTTAATGGAATCCATTCGGATACTAGCTGTGACCTTGGTTTCGTTCGTTTGGTAATTGATTTTATTTATTGTTCTCTATTTAATTATAATTTGTGGTGTTACCATCCTCTTACAGAAAACCGGCATATTTGTGTCAAACATCTTTATTTACAAATATTTTAAACTAACCGCCTTTACCCGCATTTATACATGTATTGTACACATAAAACTTTCTCTTGAATCACTCTATAATAATAAAAAATAATTTTTAACAAAAAATAAACCGACTTCAAACTAAAAAGCAAAAAATAAATTTGCTTCCCACAAAGTAATACGCATTTTCATTTAGTATATAGAAATGATTCAATAGTTATTTTATAATTTAGACGTCGGTACCAAGTAAATGCTACAACGATATAATATGATAGGGGGCAAACGAGTAGCCGCGTCACCTGATGTAAAGTGATCAGCGCCACCCACTCGTGATGTCATGAGTGTGTTGCCGGCCTTTTAATTATGACTCTTTCATGCAAAAACTACTGAATGGATTTGGGTGAAATTTGGGAATCCTGTAGATTAGACACTGGATTAACACATAGGATACTTTACATCCCGGTATTGCCCTGGGAACGGAAACTACGCGGGTAAAACCGGGCACGTCTAGTACTTACAATCATCCTCACAAACTTGCGCGTGTATAATATTAGTAGGGGATACATATATCCATACTTAATATTATAACTGCGAAAGTAACTCTCTCTGTTACGCTTTCACGCCAAAACTACTGAACCGATTGTAATGAAATTTGGTGCACAGATGGTCTGGAGCCTGGGAAAAAACATAACCTACTTTTGAACTGAAAAAAAAGGTTATTAAGGGTAAGGGGGGGTCAAAGTTTATATGAAGTCCACGCGGACGGAGTCGCGGGCAACAGCTAGTATACATATATAGCTGGAATTATATGTCCACTTGTTAGAAACAATATATATTGTTCCAGCTAAGTGCGTTGCCGTGTTATTGCGGCCTGTTTGTCGGCGAATTTTTATATATAATTTTTCCTGACTATATTTTTGTAGTTAAGATTATGTATTGGTATCAAAAATATACTCAATGGGGCTAATTTTGTCTAAGTAGATCTTTATTAGAAGTCCTTACGCAAAGGGTAAAAACTATTACTAAGATTCCGCTGTCTGTTCGTCGATCTGTCACTAGGTTTGTATCTCGTGACCCGTGATAGATTGTTGAGAATTTGCTAGTTCAATTTTAAGGCTTTTAGTGTTCACAGAATTTCGTATTGAGATTTTTTTATAACATAGAGATGTTATAAAAAACCCGGTTAAACCCCAGTTAAAGATTTTAAGTTACACGGGTAAAACATTTTTGTTACTGTGTAAATTAAGCTAACTCCAAGCGAAACAGAATGATTACTTCACAAAACAGTTTTCGGCCGAGAATCTGGGATTTGAAGTGAACGCGTCATAAAATTTGGGCCGAGCTAACAGCCGTCTAAATGGACTCTTAACATGCATTTGGTAATTCTATTCGTTATTTTATGAACTAGCGACTAGTCCCGGCTTCGTTTGCGTATTTTATGTATGTATACATAGACACAAGCGACCGCTACTAATGCGCCGAGATCTGAATCACGCTTACGATATTTTTTCGAGACTCAGCATATATAACTTCTCGACATCGAACCATTGGGGTCTTACGGCCAGTCGACTAGACGAGGATCTCACTAAATCATTATTCATAAAATAAATTCGTACCACAATAATTTGTTACTGGTAATCTAAGAAAGTGCTTAAATAATAAGGCTATTTATAGACGAACGTTTACAAATAATAGTTGGGCGTTTATTCGTAGCTACTTAAAGCTAAAAAAAGGCTAGAGGAAAATTTTAACGACGACAACACAGAACACTGGAGCAGATAATTTTATTTCTTCTCTTATCAAAAAATATGTCTAAAAAGCAGATACGAAGATTTCATAAGCTACCTCTTTCACGCACACACACACACTAACACACACAGTTATCCATAAGTCAAGGTATCACGTTAAAAATCTCATTGATTCGGGAAAACACCGGAGGTTCTATGTCCCTTTTGACCTTCTGTTATCTCATTCTTCAATTACTTTGTTCCACAGATTCTTTGCTGTACCCAATTTTTAAGGATAGCAACACATTCGGGAGGCCGGAATCTTTGCGATTGTCGTAGGACGGAGATGGTCCCTTTATTTTCACCATCATACAAACCACATAATCTATTACCCACCATGACTTAAAATAAATAGTTGAACCTTTTGCTTTGCATTCGGGACCGGTAGTAAATGTCTATTTTGTAACTCTATGTCTATTCAAAATTGTTACTATATTTATCTTTGGCTTTAACTACCACTTGCCAGCCATAACATAAATAACTGTTCTATAAAAAATAACTATCTTGGATGGTCCGCCATATTGAATTTAGAATGACGTCACACAACTTATCGTGTATTGTCATCCAATCTAAACGTGCATACAACATTTCAGTTCAATCGGTTGAGAGTATCTACTTCAAAATCGGGTCGCAAGATTCCACCCGAACATCCTTAAATACATTGCAAGTTAAATAAAAGCTTTCATAAAAGTATATTCAAGAAAAAATTTGGCGTTTAAAACGTTCGTTCGTAATAAGCCTAGGACTCATCTTAATAGCTGCTATAGAGGTTGACGTTCGCGTTTATGAGCGACTATAAAAATAACCGAGTCAGCTATTCATTATTATTTATTATTATCATACACTAGTCGCGTCGCGCGATTTCGCATGCATTTAAACTGATTTTGGACGGTAATGATTAATGGGACTTTCATTGTTAAATAAAATAAAAATTAACAAAAATAAACCGACTTCAAACTAAAGAGCAAAAAATTTGCTTCACACAAATTAGTACGTATTTTCATTCAGTATATACTTGTAGAAATGATTTTGTTTTTATTTCATAATTTTGAAGTCTGTACGTTTCCGTGGCGTACGTACTACGTACGTCGGTTCCTGTTTTTGAAGTCGGTTAAAAAACTTACTATGTAATCAGTGATTACAATCACATATACTAGTAATTCCAAAGACTACTCAGTTGCCAACTTAATTAAAAAACATAACCCAATTTTATATAACGTGTCTTAATTAAATGCAACCAAGGTTTAAATAGTGAAGGAAATTAGATTAACATTAAACCATTGCGCTCAAGGGAACCGCGCACAACAGCGTTCAGTTACAGCGCTGTTAAATAAAAGGTTTATGTTTAACTGAAGAGTTACTTAAGCAGTTTATTCCGCAGTTTCGGCGGAAAGGTTTTTATCTCTTAGGTTGCTACGAGAGCTTAGGAACAAAAAGTTTCTTGCCGGTTCTTTGTAGGTTTTGGGAAGTCCCTCCAACTACAAAAGATAGGAATAAATGCGTAATAATTGTCCAGATTATATGGGACTAGCGAACCCGCGCCCACTTCGTTGGGCATAATGTATGCAATCCTTCTTTTACATAGCCTATACTACTAGTAATAATGTTGCTTTCTATTGGTGAAAGAATTTTTAAAATCGGTTCAGTAGATCCTGAGATTACCCGATACAATTTAACAAATACACTTTACCTCTTTATAATATTAGTATAGATATATACTTTATTTAAATAGATATAACAAATAATGATTCAGAAGGTATGTATTTATATATTATGTACTGGGGTTGATCATAATTACATAGTTTTAAACCCTTTGTTACGGAGTTTTGGCGGGAATCGTGCGGCGTCTATATGTAATCTCGATTGAATATTCCTTTTTTGGTGCATAAAGTGACTCAATGTATGATTGTGATAGTGTATCATGCAGTAAACTAGCTAATAAGTGTCCAAGAAATGAAGAATTCATTTGAGAGCGCTTAGTAGCGCCGTTCCGATTGCTCCAAGATTCATCGAGGTTCTTCGTAAAGTTCACTATCACTTTACGAAGGGCAGAAAGAAACGACTAACTGACTCGACTAAAGACGACTTGATGACGATTTTACTTGACTCATATAGACTTTTATCTTGACCACGTTGCCTCTTATTACATATTATTATTTACATTGACATTGGCAAATAGCTAAACGCTAATGCCATAATATAAGAAAGAAGAACCCTTTGTTACGTAAAGTCAGTTAAAAATTGATCTCAAACAATTTAACGTTAACATTCTTAATTTATAACAATAAAAGTTTTTAGTTATAGCAATAAATAATTTTCAAAATAATTGTAGTTTAAATAAATATAAACTAGTACGATTTGCGACGCATGTCTTGGTCTCCAGCCGGCGCCATTACGCGATGTCGGAACTACCCCCAAACTTAATTACTTGTTAAGAAATATCTTAGCTGTGGGACGTCTCGGAGGTAACAGCTTTAGTAGACTCATTGTATATAATACTATAGTATCTGACTATATTGTATGTTCAATTTTGGTAAGCACAAACTACTAGCTATTTCTTTTTTCCTTATCATTTTTACTCTTTCCCTTTTTCGTTTTTCACTTTGTCTGCATTTTTCATACTACGATTTTTTATAAAATGTGAACCAATACCTTTCCTCTCCTTGTTTACACTGGGATAAAAAGTAACCTTAATGTTAATAATAAAAAAAAACCTTCTTCACGCGAATTTCACGAAATAAATAAATAATAAATAAATAAATATTTCAGGACATTTATACACAGCGCCATCTAGTCCCATGCTAAGCAGAGCTTGAGTTATGGCAAGTAAATAACGGAATAAATTACATATGTACATACTTTTCTTTTGTAAACATGTGAATATGTTACGGCTTACACCCGAAGTGCGGCTACACCCAGTTTAAGCCGGTTAGAACTAGGTGTAGCCACTTACTCTTGGATAAACATAGTAGGATCCGATTGTTTTTGGGTACAACTTACAACTACTGCTACAACCAGGTCCAACCATTGCCTGTTGGACAAAACTAGGTCTATCCGATGTCATTCCGAATAGAACTAGTTCCAGACTATTCCTGTTGGATGTGTATGTAACACAGAAATCTTCAATTTGAGACGAGAATTTCACAAAAAACTGATTCAGGGTTTATATATGACATTTCTGTTAATTATAAAAGAAAGGTAATGTAATAAAAACTGTAACAGATAATTGTAAAGCGATTTGTTACTCAAAGTCGGTGGGTTGTTGATTTCTTGCGATTTTGGCAAGAAACGGGTATAATTTATGGACCTTTTTGCTTCCAAAAGCTACGTAGCTCGATTATCCAAATGAACGAATGAAACCCGGCTCTCCCTGCTGAGGCAAATTTCTTTCTTGCAATTTAAGAAAATAATATTTTGTACTTAGAGGATAAAATATGCGTTAAAATCGAGTAAAACGAATATCACGATCCCCCTACTATGTTCTTTGTTATTGAAATATTTTTTATTTTATTTTGACTAGATTATATCGCATTTAATTTTATCACAATTGGTCTAACGGTTTAAATGAAAATATGTAAGTAAATGTGTCTGTGTTTTGCCCGTTATAACCAACTTAACAAAAAACAAAACCTATTAAAAATCCATACGCAAACAAAGTCGTAGGAAAAGCCTAACTATCTATAAATTTATCTCCATTTCTATCTAACGAGTTTTAAAAACATTTAATCCAATTTTAATATTGACTATTTCTGTTTCAGAAGACGACAAACAACGCGAATACAGTACAACATGTGAAATGCGCACGCGCACATGATTTCAATCGGCAATTTCACGCACACACCGACAAATAGCCCTATCGCATACAAACATGAAGAGCAGAACGCGCGCGACGCCTTCGACCTACAGCCAAATAGTTCGTACATGGTCAACTTTACGGAGTACGCCGAGATACCATATTACATAAAAGCTACCTCGATGACATTTTGCATAGTCATCATGTGTTTAGGGGTAATAGGCAATGTGATGGTCCCGATAGTGATACTGAAGACGAAGGATATGAGGAACTCGACGAATATTTTTCTCGTGAATTTGAGTATAGCAGATTTGATGGTTTTGTTGGTGTGTACGCCGACGGTGCTGGTCGAAGTCAACTCGAAGCCGGAGACGTGGGTGCTTGGAAAGGAGCTTTGTAAGTATAGTTTTGATAAAAAGTATTAGATCGATAAGGCCTGATGGCAGAAAGGTTTTGACAGACACAGAAATAACTTACCACACGTCATTAGATGCTGTTTGTGAAAAGGAAACAATATTCAAGGAATTTAATAATCAGATAAAAAGTATATGTTTAATATTATTCAAGTGTATGATAGTCTATTTATCGAGGAAGTCTTTGGGCTATAAAACATCACACTGTGATCAGTAAATGGCTTACAGGAGCGAGGCATCAGTTTCAAAATCGGGAGATTTTTAATATTTTTGGGCTTCCTTTGCGTGCGCTACTTAAATGGTTGAAGTTATCCAAAAATATGTATGCGAAAATTTTAAATTATGAACAAAAACCTTCTAAGAAAAAGACCTTCTACTCACTATAACCTTATTTAATGGTAACCAAATTTCTTCATAATATCCATTACGCGAAAGTACGTGAAAAGATTGTATTCTTTTAGAGACTTCTTAATCATAATAATCGAAATCGACGTGTCATATTTATAAGGAGCTATTATTATGCACCGTGCATCAGATAATTAAATTTTTAATTAACCAAATGACGTTTTTGTTTACCGATCCCAATTGTAAAGATTTATCGAAAAGCCCGACAATGATTCAATGGTTCTATTCAAATAAGGGCATTATTACTTAAACTTTACGGCAATTCTGTTCATTGCGAAATAAAGAATACAAAATGTTGCTTCAGATAACGTGAGTTAATTTAAAAATTATTACGTCGGCCATTCAAAATTCGATCGTTGGTTATTAAAATACATTTTTTGGGTTGAAATTAAGATCGGTAACTGTTTTTACGAGGCGATGCGCGGCGTTATGGACAATTGATATCGATTCAATGCTATTTAATATCGTGTGAGGGTTTTATAAGAATTTTTTTATATTTATCGAAAGTTTGGAAAACGGCGCGTGTATTGCGTTAGCTGTAGGTAGATAGTATTGTAAGAAATGTTTTATATTCAAAATTAGGTCAAAAATTTTATTTGTTTTCAGACTTAAGTCCACTACTACTTTTATAGGTAACTTATTTATGTTAATACTAGCCAAAGGGTCGCTCATAAATTGTATATTTTATACTTAAGTATAAATAAATAAGTGTGTCCCGCGGCTTTACTTGAGTACTTACGTTTACTTACCCGATTTTGCTTATAGATAATCCGATGTTATGAGGGCAAACCCGCACAACATAGCTAGTATAACTATTATAACAGGCCGGGCGTTTTAAAAGACAAAGATAGAAACATTTATTACAGAGAACCTACATTGAAAGATGACAGAGCTAAATATTAAAATAATTAAAAAAAATGATGTTAAAAAGGTTTTCCGCCCATAGGTACGGTACCCTAAAATTAATGGTTCAATATTTATCAGTGAGCTCACCCGAGATACTAAATAAAATTCATTTATTGATAAATATGTTAATTTCGCCTTAATCAGGTTATAAAAAGTTAGTCATAAAAGAAACGTTCAAATAACAATAAATTCTTAATCGATTTTTTTATAACTGGCAATAATGTACGCTTTGGAAAGTAAATGTTGTTATTATATGTTGTTTTGATTGTACAATTTATATTTATTTGTTGTTATTTTAAAGTTTTAATTATTATTCTCGGTTTTTGTAACCGACTTCATAAAAAGGAGGAGGTTTCTCAATTCGACCATTTATGTGATTTTCTTTTGTGTTACTGTATGTAGCCTAGTTGAATAAATACACTTTTGACTTTGACTTTTTATTTTGTACAAATTTATTAAATAACTGTTAGGTAAATCATTTCTATACATGTATGTTCTAAATGAAAATACTAATATATTGAAAATACTAGTATTACTTTGTCCAAATATGTTTGTTGTCCAAATATGTATGTTGAGTTCGAAGTCAATTTATTTAAAAAAACAATTACTTGTCTGTGTTTATGTTTTTAAAAATTTCGGCAACGCGTGAAGATACCGCATTGATTTTTGTTGAATACTCAACTTTTTCCCATAGCTTTTGATGAAAAATCTAAAATAATTCAATCTAAGTTATTGTAAAAAATATATAACCGTTTATTCAGCAAATTGTATATGAAGAATGTTATGTGCTAAAGAAACAAAACATTTAGCTAGGAACATCTTTACACAAATTCAAAGTCAAATATCCACTAGGCGTCATATAGTAACACTTTTGAATCGTCATGGTATTACAGAATGATTATTTTCCGGCTTCGAAGGCAGTTTCTACAGAGAGAACCGGCAAGAAACTCTAATAGTTGCTCTTTTAAAATATAAAAGATATAATTTTAATTAATGTACATAACAAAATAATTATTACAACATTCTTACATAAAAACACACGCACACGTAGAACATACAAAGAGTCAAAGGGATAAACTAGACATTAAAGCTATTCAATAGGGTTTTAAGTTTTCAACGTGCAGGCTCGCCACCTGATGGAAAGTGGTCATCGCCGCCCATCAACACTCGCGGAGCTTGACAGCTCTGGGGTGGGTTGACCACCACTTAAAAGACACAACATTTCAAATTGTAATAAAGAAAAAGAACTCTTCAGGGAATCATAAGTTGGCAAGGCCGACTCGACCTTGGACAGTTTTATTAACATAAATTATAGTACGCGTCATTTATGTTTAGCGCTGGACGAGAATATGGCTTTCTATTGATGAAAGAATTTTTAAAATCAGTTCAGTAGATCCTGAGATTACCTTTTACAATTTAACAAACACACAAACTTAACTTCTTTATATATTAGTATAGATTAAAACAATAATTGTAATTTAGTACAGTTTCTTAATTATCAGTTTATAGTTTCAAAATACATATGTTTTTATTCTTTGTTAATGAAATAATTATATGTGGGAGTTCATTATCGAATTTCGCTTAATTTAAAGCAGTTAATATATAATTAATTTCCCTCCTTCGTCTTGAAACGATTGTTATTTTCAACCGACTTCAAAAAGGGAGTTCTCAATTCGAACCGTATGTTTTTTTCTGTTTGTTACGCGATAACTCCGCCAATTATGAACCGATTTAAACAAACCTTTTTTCGGCGTATAGGTAATACCTCAAGGGTGGTCCCATTTAAATTTAATAATAAAAAAAACAACCCCCAAGTGTGAAAAATTGGGGATGAACTTTTTTATACGCAATATCTCCGCCGACTATAAATCAATTTGAACGATTATTTTTTTATTGAATAGGTATTATTATGCAGCCGGTTTTTTTAAGTTAATTATTTTATATAAAAAAAGGTTAGGTTTTTCACGACGTCAAAAATTGTGCACCGAATGATGTTTTTTTGGTCATATATTGAAGAGGTATATATGTTTCCAAGGCAATTGTGCGTGAATGCAAATAAACATAAGACCGGCCTCCGTTTTTGCGTCTTTAAAATTGCGCTAATAACATATCTATTTAATATAATATCAGTGCTTACGTAGATATGAACTATGAACGAACAGTCTTAAAAACTTTTTGTTAAATACGGGACTCACGAGTTTACTTCAAACTTTTTAATCTTAATTACACCCGAGTAAAGTCAGGACAATTCGCTAGCGTGCTATACTGTTGAAATTATCTTTGTTACGTGTGGAAGTATTTTTGTTAATTAAAATCTTTAAGATGTGCCGCGTATCTCGTTATAATTGTCCCAATTATTGCTACCATTTCGTTTTTTTTGCGTCCAAATACCGAGTCGTATCTTCGGATGAAATATTGTTTTGTTTTTAATAATACGATGGCCGCTTGTAATAATGTAACTCGATTCCTAAACTGGAAAAATATTTTTCTGGGCACGGTGTGTAGTTGTGTATGTATTTACAAAAAATTAAATAAAATATATAAATATTTCGGGACACTTATACACAGCTTCATCTATCTAAGCAGAGCGTGTGTTATGGCAGCTAGATAACGGATAAATAACATTGACATACTTTTCTTTTGTAAATACATACAATACATACAATACATAAAACCCAGACCCCAGAAAAATACAAATATATTTTCCGGTGTAGAGATCCAACCTACGACCCTTGGCCCAGAAAGCAGTTGTGCTACCACTGCACCAAGGGGTCGTCGGTTGTATATGCAATGTGCGAGTGAGATGACGCTCCACGAAGCTAAAATTCGTCAACGGTCTCTTTCTATCGATTTGAATTAACGTTAAAGTCTAATTAATTCTGAGTTATTCCGAATAATTCCGGTAATGACAGCAAAATGGAAGTTTCGCGACATTTGGTATTTTAACGCGAATCGGAATTTGATTACCTTTTAGTTTCTAATTTGATTTTGAACTCGAATATTATATATAACTTAAGTTATGTTATTACATAACTTTATTACTTTGTTATTTAATAACCGTGGAATATAAGAATTTTCAGACGTTCAAACATTTAAGGTTCTTTCTAAGACCTGGTCTACCTTTATAACAAACATTATATTAATAATCCTTTTTATTTTTCGGTTTTGTATATAACCGACGACACTCAGAAATAATGTGGCTTTCTATTGGTGAAAGAATTTTTAAAATCGGTTCAGTAGATGCCGAGATTACCCCTCACAATTTAACAAACACAAAAACTTAACTTCTTTATAATATTAGACTAGCAGCGGCTTCTCACGGGCAGTCATAGTACTAAATATAGCCCATATTACACAGTGATAATGTAGCTTTGTAATGCAAAAAGCATTATTAAAATCGGTCCGGTACTTTTCGAGTTTATTTGTGAAATACAAACATATTAATCTTTCCTCTTTATGATATTAGTGTAATTTTGATCATTAACGATTTAGTTTTCGCTGTTAGCTGTGCCCCGCGGTTTCGCTTGTCGATATTTTATTTTTTTAATTAAATAGTTTTTGTGTTTCTTAAAATAGAAACGAATCTGTATGTCACAGATTAAAAAAATAATGAATGGAGGAATGTTTTTTTATTCCGTCTAATTCCATTATCCACATTCCAGTTCAAATAAAATAATTAAAAAAAAAAAACACATGTCAGGCTGTAAATATATAAACGTTTGTTAAAATTTCTCAGTAACTCCTAAACCCATGTACTTTGTAAAACCGACATGACGTCGAGTATATTTTCCTGCAGCGATAAAAGTTTTATCGTTAATTGTACATCCGTAACGCGTAAACCGTTTATGGCGCTGTTAATTAAACGAACCGTTAAGGATTCACTTCAATTGAAAGGCAACTCATTCGCTAAGAAGCAAACTTGATTATATTGAGTGTTTATTTAAATTTATACTAATACTAGATGTTTTTATTAAGATTGAGGTGTTTTTAAAACAATGTAGGTATGTTAATGAACTTTAGCGCCTGAATTATGTTTGTAGTTTTTTTTTTTCGATTACCATAAAATGTGGTATACCGATTAAAGTGAGTCAATATTAGACGATAAGAAATATGCGCAGACTTTTAAAAAATAATAATAAAAAAAATATTTTTATATTTTTTGGGTATCTTGAACCGTTGACACGGCGCACGCAATGTTATCACTTAATATTATATGAATAACATTCGCCGTTTTTGTAACTTCTTTCACTGATTCTTCTTCTATTAGTCCTATTAGTCGCGGCGTGACTTCACATAGACTAAAGCCTTTCCAATAAATGGACAACCTAACACAAACATAATATTTCAAGTGCCAGAGATTAGTATATTATATATAGACGTATTGCTTTCCCTTAGAATAATATTATATAAATCACAACTACTTTCATATACATTGCGTCTTTTATTTTAACAGTAATTAGTGCTTATCAGAGCTTGCGTGACCTTGCCATAGAACAGATATGTAAGGCCCATCAATTACACCCGCATTGCCTAAAGCTATAGGCCTTGTGATATAAGATAAATTAAATTTTATTTCTCTAAGAAATATTCAAAGCAAACACCTATGAAAATAATCGTAATTTAAAAACTATTTTCATACTAGTAGTGAACTTTGAACGCCCCTTTACAACACTTTTATCCAGTTAAAAAGTAGCCTATCTCTTTTCTCAGGCTCTAGACCATCTGTGTACCAAATCTCATTACAATCGGTTCTGTAGTTTTAGCGTGAAAGCGTAATAGACAGACAGAGCTACTTTACCATTTATATTATTAGTAGGGAATAACCTCTCTAAATAACCTTAAAAAAATATTTTCATATTAATGTCTAACCGACGTTTGATCTCCTCAGGCCTGGCAGTCCCGTTCGTGGAGCTGACGGTCGCCCACGCTTCTGTCCTGACCATCCTAGCCATCAGCTTCGAGAGATACTACGCTATCTGCGAGCCACTACGAGCTGGTTACGTCTGCACCAAGACTCGAGCTACCCTGATCTGTGCACTAGCTTGGTTCTTCGCGGCTCTGTTCACTAGGTAACCTTTGAACGTTGTCATCTGTGTCATCTGAGCTTTGAGAGGCGGTTAGTTAAGCTATAAACCCTGAACGACTGGGGAATTCCTCTGAACTACGTCTACGTCTGACTACGTCATGTAAGCAGTATTAAAAGTCAGAGAGCATCTAGGTACTCCAAGACGCAAGCCTGGTTGTAAGCTATAAACTGACCCTTAGCGACCTGGGAACTCCTTTGAGCTATACTACGTCATCGGAGGTGTTAAGAGGCAGCGACGTCTAGGTACTCCAAGACGAAAGCCTGCAGCGTTTTTTAATTACAGAGCATTGTACGACATTTCGATCAATGGCCAATCAAAGGACACCATTGGTTATTTTCTGTCACTGCACGTATTATTGCATGCATTGAGTGAAAGCACTACTTAGTACTTTTGAGAGTGCTCGATATAAGAATAAAGAAAGGTGTAGTTGAAACATTTAATGTTAAACATAATGCGCTCTAGTGCTATAATTAGAAAGCGCTGCTGGTTTGATGGTACCAGGTAAACTAAAAGCTGACCAGTCCCGAAACCTTCTATCTGTGAGCTTTTGGTTTCGTATTTACTGATACCTGATAATTCATCCTGAAAACTAGGTAAATAAAGATTGTTGAAAATATCATAACTATGAGCTGATTTACTAAGCAAGCCATTTACTAACTATTTGTTCTATCAGCTCTGAGAGACATAAGTTATATATGCCTAGTATGGGACCTAAGATCAAGCTCTTCGAAAATCTTCAATAATATACAAATCTGGATAATTTTCATCAGTTAGTTACAGGGTCAGCAAGTTTGCTTACAAATAATTAGGTTTCTATCACTCTTAAGAAGTTTCATCCTAGCTCTAATCTAGAACTTTCTGACACATATAATAAATTATGTGATTCATTGCTGCATTGCATTGATTGGCTAAGCTGTGGATGCTGATAATAACCAGCATTGGATGCTCACCGTGTGTTTTGTTTCATCAATTATTAAACCTCTCTGAGTACAGAGGCCAATATTCTAATTCTATTCTCTAAAAATTCTTTATATATTTCGACTATCATATTTTGCTATACAGAGCAACTGCCAATATGTGTTGTATGTAAGAATTGCTGTCAGAGTATATATTTGATATAAATATTATTATAGTGAACAGAACATCAGAATACAGGGAAAACCAACTCATATAATTTAGGGGATAAATTATCTCATTTGATGCAGTACATCAAATGAGATAATTTTTGCAAGTTAATCATAACGAGCATTAAATAGAGGAAATTGTTCAAAAAGGTTTGACACACCCAGATACAATAAAGAAAATATATCTGTCAAAAGATAAAATAAATCATTCCAAATTTAAAAACTTTAAAACATATAGGGTCATCACCATCAGCATTTCTCAAGCGATTGTTCCAGAACATTAAATTTGTAAAAGTCGAATGGAAATGAAATAGGGCTGTCACAAATATGAAAATATTGTTCCACTTTGCAAACTTTGTTTGAGTTACGGACTGAATAAATATTTCATATTTATTGATTTATTATTTGATGACAAACTTTTTACAA
>JADANM010006230.1:6421364-6440727 GCA_026213755.1 Eurema hecabe | reverse complement strand
TATACAAATGAGATGCATTGTTATATATTTTCACATTAAAGGTTATATAGAACTATTTTTACATATATGATGTCATATTAGTGAATATTAATGAAAATTAAGCCATAATGTTCAGCTGTCGCGTATTTCATAGATTAAAGCTTGTTCTAGTTGAAGGGTTTTTATTGAATAAATCGTGTAATACTATATTAGTATAGTATAATTGCTTCCTTTAAATAAAAGACTATTGTAAGAATCGTTTAATAAAGAGATTGGACAATTCGTAGCGGTTTTCATTTCCAGGTCTCGCAGAATGGATATTTTCAATTATTTTATTTCTACAGCTTCATAATTCGCTGATATGTAAATGTCCATTGAAATGATTTGCGTTTTGTCATACCTTTTTTAATTAGCGACCGTAACTAATACGCCGAGTTCTGAATCGCGCTTGTGATATTTTTTTTGAGTTAGTATATATACCCAGTAACAACATTTCGACTTTAGAACAGAGCCAAAAGAAAAATGTTTTTCTTACTTTTAAAAGCGTAATTAATAGAGCAATATGTAATTTTATTATTTAACGAAGTTTTCTTGTTTGCTTTGTTAAAAGTTTAGATTTGTCAAAATAATAGGCTAGCGTGTAATATTCATAACAATGTCATTATTTTTTATAAAATATTTTGCAAAAGCAATTAACCATTAAAGTAAAATAAGGTTTTGGATTTTTTTATCGTGAAAGAGGCTGCAGACGTGACAATGTATAAATATATGTACGTACGATACCGCCTTTACACGCTCGCGTTCATAACGACATTAACGGGCACAAACACAAGCACGAGCGTGTGAACGTGAGCTTGAGGGCTGTTCGACTATTTGAATGTGCACGTGAGTGTGCTTTCCGTGAACCGGACGAGAGTCGGTTTTTTGGCACATCAAAGGATAAATGCGCCCGTGTGTATAGTTCGCGTCACGAATCTTGCGCTGAACGAAACCTGCGCAGAAGTCAAAAATAAGGTATCGAGGTAACGGCGAGGCGCGTGATCGTCGGGTGCGCGAGCGTTGATTGGTTGTCCCAGTCGTGATGTCTTTCTCGCACCAATACGACAATTACGAGCGCGACTCTACCGATGCGCAGCTATTCTCGTCAAGCGGTAAACATAAATGACGCGTACTATACAGCTTGTTTGGCGTGCCCCACTCCAGGCTACTCGCCGTGCTGCTTGCCAGGCTGCTTCCCGGACTGCGTGGCACACGTGTAAACCTAGCATAATACTCTTAAGCAAAAGTTAATCAATAAGCCTCTAAGTTAAGAATCCAGAATTGACACATAGAAAACCTTTAATCCCGTTTTTATAGGAACAGAAACTACGAAGGTAAAGCCGAGGGACACGGCTAATAATATAATGAGGATACAAGAATGGAATTCCTCTACTGAATATTCTATATAACTAGCTAAATCCGGTTTTTTATACTTTATACGCTAAATGCTCGAAATTAGGTCGACAAAGAAATTAGGATACTCACACAAGCCAATTATATTTTTTTATTTAAAAGTAAGACAACCTTAATGTGATAAATGATTTTAAATATTTTTTCTTGTATATATTATGCTTGCATTATACAAATAAACCTTTCTCTTCAATCAGTCTATCTGTTTAAAAAAACGTAGTTTTAAAGATTTATACCGGAATACTGAAACGCAACTTAAATTTAAGCACAACTAAACCGGTCCGATTTGGCTGTTTGCCATACAATTGTGTCATAATTACGAGTCTTAAGGTTTTTAAATTTAATTTGCGTATGAGTATTTGGCCGTTAAGCATGCATAGATATATATAGGGACAGAGAAAGCGACTTTGTTTTTTAGTAGTGATAACTCGAACGTATTGCACCCAATATGAGGTATAAACAAGTGAACTACAAGAGGTGACAGCTGCGACGCCACTTAGTCTAACTACAGTCCCCAGCAAAATGACTAAAAATTCGCTTGAAATTTTCAAAAGATATAACAGTTGACAAACATCCAAATATCCATACTTACAAATTTTTCATTTTTATAACATTACTCATAAGTAAGATTAGTAATTGTTCAAAACGTTTATTTATATGATTCCGAAACATTATTTTTAGTCCCCGACGCCAAAGGATTATAATTTGACCTGTCTGTCTCTCTGTCTGTAGCATCATAGCTCCCGAACGAATGAACCGATTTCTATTTAGTTTTTTTTTGTATTACATATGTTGTACGGGTGAATTATCTTAGACATGTTTGATGAAAATCGATTGAGCCGTTTAAAAGTTTTGGGGGGTTTAAGTGGGGAAGAAAAACCGAATGTCTGCAAATATGCTCAAGTGGGGTATCAAATGAAAGGTTATGTCTTGTACATCACAAAAAACAGCAACTTTTGTAAGCTTGACGTGTCTGTCTGTCCGTCGGGGGTTTTTAAAATTTTTCATTTTTGTAGTAAACGAAACCAATAAATAGTTCATAAGTAACCTCAAATAAAATAGCGTGGATTAAGATATTTATTCCCGTTCAAAGATAAGTCCATTGTTCCAGCACAATGCAATAGTGGGACGACACGGCCGTATATAACGGAATGTCAACTTTAATAAAAGCGAAGCTTGCCTTTAAATAAACGTGGAATAAAATGGCGGACGCTCCGATCCTTTCAGATTTAAAGTATATTGAAATAACATAGCTTGTGGGGAATCTTAAACGGTTTACTTATCACTGGTTCTGTGCTGTGTGAATTTTATTTATAAGATGGTAAGTCTGGAGCAAAGTTCTGGGTAGCACTACATTGGTTATGGGCTGGCGTTTCTCTTACCATCAGGAGTGCGTCCAGCTCGTCTCACCACTTCATAGAATAAAATATATATATGTGTTAGAGAATCATCAAGATTAAGTTAATTATCAATATTCCACGTTGCATTGCTAACAATCAGTGCGCACAACTCGCACAGGCGCCGCTCCCGGACGCACTACTGACAGTTTACAACTCATGACATTCGGCATAACTTAACATTGATGTTTATGGTTGTAAAGCATTATCTATGACGATTAATATTGCCATACTAATTAATAAAACACACTTAAATAACCGTGTTATTTTATATTCTCTGACATATATATGAGAAAGAAGATACGCTGGATCGTTCAGTATGGATGATACGACTACCTCCGCCAATGACCAATCGCAAAGTCAATAACCTGATGACTGCGTTCCCGACCTTTAAAATAGGGTAAAGATTTGTGTCTGTGAAAAAGCAGAAACTATAATTGTATTTTAACAGTGAAATATAGCGTGTCACTCTAGATAAACAAGTTATGAGTTAAAACATTTTTTTTAAATACAAGCTTTACAAACAAACAACGACCCCGGACTGGAGTACTCGTCAAGATAAATCAAACGAGCTCAAACACGATAGGGTTGTGTCGTTTAATTACTGAGTTCCTATGGCTTTCAGGCTTCATCATCAGATCAGCTCCGTGTCATAATAATTTTGCATTGTCATACGATTTACGCATGCTTGCAAAATTTGAACTCAATCGGTAACCGAAAAGTGGGTCAAATTTTACTTGCAAGATTTGGTTACAAACAAACTGACCCCGGACAGGTAAAACTAAATAAAAGCTTGTAATTATAAAATTGACTCTTCTACGTACTAAAATTCGTTCTAAAAAACCTTCCGTAACCTATAAGACAAACAAACAAACCGACAAGCGTTTCTAAAATGTATATAAAAGTATGGAAATGTATGTTTTTTTTGGAACTCTTTTTATTTTCTTTTTATATCTACCGTACATATAAATTTACTATGACTGACGATTTTAAAGAGTTTGCTATATTTAAGTAATAGGTATATTTTCAGTTTTGGGGAAGATGACATCTATACTAATATATAAACCTGAAGAGTTTGTTTGTTTGTTTGAACGCGGTAATCTCAGGAACTACTGGTTCGAATTGAATTTTTTTTTATTGAATAGACAATTTATCCAGGAAGGCTTTAGGCTACATAGCATCACGCTGCGACTAATAGGAGCGAACACAATGGAAAAACAAATCAAGTTACAAATCGAGCAACAGCTAGTTTATAGGTAATATAATAGAAAAGCGCCAAGTATTTCCCTGCCATTATGCTTCAATCTTTAAAACTACGCAATCGATTCTCATGCGTTTTTTTTAATAGATAGAGTGATTCAAGATGAAGGTTTATATGTATTGTACATGTACGAGTATATTATATGCGTGCATAGCCGGGGCGGGTTGTTAGTTCTTTCAATATCCATTGTAGTTTCAAAAGCTAGCTGCAATAATTACCTGCGTTTTCATTGGGCGTACATTGTAGTCTGAACAATCAGTGATTAGTCGGCAAATTGCTTGAAACGGTTTTAATTTTTCAACAGCACACTGTGGTAAAAACTTTTTTGTTATAATATATCTTTAATATCTATTTAATGTTATAAAGGTATAACCTTCTTTTCAACCAAATGGAGAATCTTTGACGAAAAACATCTGAGCATCTCTAGTGGTCCGATGTCGAGAAGTTGTATACGACTAGCTAACCCGTGCCCATTTCGTTGGGCATAATATTAATAATCCTTTTCGGTTTTTTATACACTCAGCAATAATGTGGCTTTCTATTGGTGAAAGAATTTTTAAAATCAGGTCAGTAGATCCCGAGATTACCCCTTACAATTTCACAAACACACAAACTGTGAGTACTTCTTTATAATATAAGTATAAATTAATAAATTAATGAATTATATATGATTAAAAATCCCTAACTGGTTAAAAACATAAGCCGAGACTTAAGCTTAAAAAGGCCCACAAATAAATAAAGGTTATTCATGAAAAACGTTAATAAACCTACTTAGCATGCCGGCTTTTATCACGGCTCTACATACGCTCAGTAATTTGGAAAATAAAAAAAACGGACAAGCCAGAAATGTAATTACTAGTTGTGGTTCCGTACTCTGTTAAAATAGAAATCTCAGATATTATTAATTAATTAGTTTGAAAACAGGTACCTTTTTCGAAGTCGATCATTGAAATGAAATTCTGATTATTTTTTATAATAATAAATTTATAAACAAAATTGTCGTACTGTGTGTTAGTCCACATACACAAAATGCACCTATTACATACCATCCTATCCTATCCTATTACTATTATAAAGGCGAAAGTTTGTAAGTATGGATGTATGGATGTATGGATGTATGGATGTTTGTTACTCTTTCACGTAAAAACTACTGAATGGATTTGAATGAAACTTTACCACAATATAGCTTATACATCAGAATAACACATAGGCTACAATTTTTGAGGATTATAAGGGAGGAAAGGGAAGGTCACAGTTTATATGAAAGTCCACGCGAACGGAGTCGCGGGCAATAGCTAGTCGTATATAAATGTATTAAAAAAGTTTGCAATGCATAAAAAAATCGGGTCTGTTCAGGAACACACCTCTATGTTAGCGAATCGCTTTTAAAGTAAAAGATTGAAATGAAAACAAGATTGACGCTGTTTTAACAGTGAGCTGACTATATAAGTGAAATATTCACACCACATTTTTGTTTCTAAGACTTATAGTTTTTTAATTATTAAGTAACGATGACCTTTGAATATTCTTTTTTTTAGGTACTTAGAAAACATTTATTATAGATTCAAATATACTGCCTACAAATTTTTAAATAAATTATTTCTCTTCACCCTTGCCTGTCTAGTATTGCATAACTAACGCATTTTTGTCTATATTTCTAGGTCCACGGAACCCTAAAAACGAAGCAATGCTATTCAATAGCAGCTCTTAAATAAACATAAACACGAAATCGCTAAATGAGATACGAATCTAAAATTATACTGTTTCGGTGCTAGAGCGATACTTTCTGATACTTACAAAATTTTCCCATAGACGTATAACGTTTAGACTGATAGTCCCTTAATAATCGGTTCGCGGTATTGAAGTTAAAACTGTATAGGTACCTATATGTAAGTATTCTTTTATTTATTTATTTTACCCTTTTTAACACACAGGAATCTGATATACTAAACAAATATATTAAATTTTGTTGTCAAGGGCGGCCTAATCACTTAAAGTGATTTCTTCCAGGCAAACCGAAAATACAAGAATTAAAATAAAAAAAGAAAGGAAGGGTAGGTGAAAACTTTTACTCGATGACACGCACACAAATCCACTGACAATGTTGTTATTTACCCTATAAATATGAAAAATCTTAAATTTAGAACGAATTTTGCGATGCACTGCGGGGACGATCTATGTAAGTAGACAAAATTGTCTTCCTTGAAATTACTTCACTTTACGTGCTCATATTGCGGTTCTAGGTATTATTATTCTATGGTTTTTACAATATTCCTTAGCTTCTTGTTAATAGGTAATTTCATTTTATCTCATAAATATAGCCTAGTTATTTTTATTAAGAATATTATTATCTATACTAATATATAAAGCTGAAGAGTTTGTTTGTTTGTTTGTTTGTTTGTTTGTTTGTTTGTTTGTTTGAACGCGCTAATCTCAGGAACTACTGGTTCGAATTGAAAAATTATTTTTTTATTGAATAGACAATTAATCGAGGAAGGCTTTAGGCTATATAACATCTTGCTGCGACTAATAGGAGCGGAGATATAATGGAAAATGTGGAAAAAACGGGAGAAATTATTCATACTTGACGGCTTCCGGTGCGTGCGCTGCGAAAACGGTTCGAGATACAAAAGAAATATGTATGAAAGAATTATTCCTCTTTAAAAGATCTAAAAAAAAGTCCGCGACAGCATATGTCTATCTTTTAAGGTTAAGTCACTAGAATCGTTTTTATGGTATTCAAATTTGTTCGAAATTAACGTAATCGGGAGCCTTCGGTAGCAGCGGCGCACGAGCGCTTCCTCGGCTATCTCCGCTGCGATCACTTCTCGCTTGCTTCGACGGCAGACGCACGTCCGCTTGCCCGCCGACTATTGTGTATCGCTATTCGTAAATCGTAATATATTGCTTGAACTTGACTTTAGTTTTAATTTGTACCCAGAACGTTAGTATAGCTACAATGTGTTATTGATTCAGAGTACTTTACTGTAAACAAAATTGTCTTTGACATCACTCAATTTCAATAAACGTAGAAGATATTAGCATTTTAAAATAACTCCGATATAATTCATGCGCTGCATGAACTACCATAGTACCATTACATACCGCGCGCCGCGCGGCACAGACGCGTGGTCAGCTCCCCTCTGAAATCTGAATAGTTGTATGCAGTGTTATTTGTTTTTGCTAATAATATCGTCGTAGATTAATAATTTTCAAATACTATTTCGTTTTGTTTTGAGGATAATATTTGGATTCTTATATTTTCACGTGTAACAATACTTTATAAATATTTTATAGGATTCAATTTCCCGTTAAGCTATCTTTCGCCATTACAATTAATAAATCACAGGGGCAATCATTTAAACACGTAGGAATCGATTTACGACAAGACTGCTTTTCACACGGCCAACTATATTTCGCGTTATCAAGATCGGGTTGTGTCCGTCTACCACAAGATAATAAAACAAAAAATACAATTTACGCAGAAGTACTTTAAAATAATTACGGTCTAAGACTAGCGGCCCGTCCCGGCTTCGCACGGGTTGACATAATACTAAACTTATGATTAGTGATCTGAGTGACATTATGATAATATGACTTACAATTATGTTATGTTAAATTATACCTTTATGTTAAGTTGCAGAATTGTAAATTTTATTCTAAAAGATGATTTTTCCCCCTTTTTTGGCAAAAAGTGTAGGACCCTTGCGAGTTTCTTATGCCGGTTCTTCTCAACGGGTTAGTTTCCGAACCGGTGTTAGGTGAAAATATTTGGTTCACATTTACTCAGAAATAAAACATTTTTCGTTTTCATTTCATTTTCAATGTAGCTTTCTAATGAAAAAACAATTATTAAAATAGTCCAGTACTTTTGAGTATATTCATTACATACGAAAACCCAAATCTTTTCTCTCTATAATATTAGTATAGATAATGACAGAAAGGTTTGCAAAATTAAATATGATGCTCAAAATAACTATTCCACGCGGACGAAGTCGCGGGCACAGCTAGTTCATGAATAAAATAGGCCCTTAATAAGGATGCCTTGAAGATATTATTTCGCTGTGATAAGTCCGCCGGTAATAACTATTGTTTTCGAAGGATATTTAAAAACTCCTTTTTAAAATTTATTATATTATTTTACATCACAATGTCCGTGTCTCATGCGCCCCCGGTTTTACCTGCATTTATGCATGTATTATATACATAAACCTTTTTATTAAACATTAAACATTACACACCAAAACACACAAAGATGCCACTTGGAATCGTATGTATATATGTCTGTGTGCGTGTGCGTGTGAGTGTGTGTGCGTGTGAGTGTGTGTGTGTGTGTGTGTGTGTGTGTGTGTGTGTGTGTGAATCCGCCGTAAATATGAATTAATCATAACATTCTTTTTTACAGTCCCATCCTGGGCGTAGCGACATTCACCTACGAGCGCTACGAAGACGGCACTGAGGTCCCCGTGTGCCTCACGCAAGCCGACACCTTCTGGTCAGCACTATTCTTCATCCTCATCATAGCCATCTTCTTCATCATCCCTCTTGGCGTCCTGCTCGTGCTGTACAGCGTCATCGCCAAGAACCTCATGGAGAACCCTGTTCTTATAGCACATAACAGCAAAAACTCTAACAACGCGGCCAACGTGCTCCGATACAGGAAACAAGTCATCCTCATGCTCGGTACCGTGGTCTTATCCTTCTTCATCTGCCTGTTGCCCTTTAAAGCGCTCACTCTATGGATCATCGTATTCCCGCCGGAGACAATAATGTCCTTAGGTATAGACGGGTACTATATACTTTTGTACTTTTGTAGGGTCATGCTGTATTTGAATTCAGCGATCAATCCGATTCTCTACAATCTGATGTCTTCGAAGTTTCGAGAAGGATTCGTTAAGCTGTTAAGAGTAAACCGTTTAATGCGTTGTAGTAGAAATATTCGGGACAACATGCAGAGAAGGGACACTTTCAACACGACTACGTCTACTGGCTTCTCCAGCAGTCAGAACACGACTGACTCTTTCTGGAGAAGATACAGTAACAGGACGTCGTCGCAAAAGTACTTTCTCAATAGAGATAGCAAGAAATTGAAGGAAGTTAAAGAAGTGTTTGATACTAAAGTCCAGCAGATGAAGGTCGGTGAAATTATTAACGTTGAGAATAGAAGGCGAAACAGTATGAAGATTATAGCAGCTATGAATGAACTGAACGATGATTTAAGTACTATAATTAGTGTTAATAAACCCAATATACGAGAAGCTGTTGATAGTGACGTGGAAATACACGTTGAAGGCGATCCTGATTCAAAGGAAAATCAAATAATGAATTTAGATTGTAATACTAATGTATATTCCGCAACATTAAATGTTAACGAACGGTGTGATAGAAACATAATTGTTTGCAAACCAGATCAAGAGAAAAATATATTTGTATACGATTTTAAAAGTAATGAGAGTTTCGTTTGAATGTCTTTTTGCATGCGCGCGGTAGAGTGTGGTTAGGTGTGGTGCTTAGTACTATTCTATGATTTATTTAGGTTATTAATTTATTTTCAGATTGTTGATGCTGCCCTAACAACATTATTTACTAATGAACAAACAATATCAGTTTCCTTTAGTCGTTAAAAAATAAACAGATAAACGACCGTTTAATACTTATTAGGGATGTCATCTTAAATGCCATATTTGTTAGTAAATGTAGCATAGTAAAATATGTTCAATTATAACCTGGGATATAATTTAATGCTTTTCTTTTGGATTTTGATATGAGATCTTTATTTTAAGGTACTTCATCGTTTGAAGAAATTTAAAAAGCATTCGTAATTTATGTTTGTGATAAAATTGTATTACTATGTTAATTTATACATTATTATATTTTTATGTATTATAAACGATCTGGACGATTTGCGTCGGTGCCGTTATGTGTCATGATTTGAATGTAACAAGCTTCTGAAAAACAGTTTTTACTTTCTTGGGAGCCCGAGTAAAGTTTTTTGTAAAACACCTAAACAAATAAATAATTATTATTTAAAGGATTATTAAGACGCGAATGAAGAATCTCTTCCGATTTTCTGTTATAAAAGACTGTGTCATGCCGTGCGCATGCGAAGAGGCATTACTGTTGGCACAGTGCCAATTAAATCAATGCATTTAGCTAGGCTATATAACTAATTATAAAAGCCTGTAAAAAGTAGGTATAAGAACGTTTGACAATAGCATATGAAATATGTATCATTATAGTTCAAATTATAGTTTTATTTTTACAATACTTATGGTTAATCGATCGGATAGTTAAATCAATATTTTTAACGATAACATTATTTAACGGTTTTTGATGGATGTAAAAAGATTGTAGATATACAATTGTAATCAAATACTGCCTATAAGTGATATGTTAAATTATAAATACATTTGTAATTTCTTTGTTTTTCTTCCATTCCACTCCTTTTTCCTTTACTTTACCTTATTCAAGTTGTATTTAATTTTATGCACTGCGATTTTTAAGGTAAGGATTTTTTGTTATTTAATTGGCTGGGTATTAGCAGAGCTTCGTCTGATGAACTGTCTAAGCAATCAATAACATTAATGCACTCTGGTAAGCTTACATGCAGGCCAATTTCTTTCTGATCTTTTAAATTCGGGCAGTATTTGGGTCTTAGAAGAATATTGCCTATTTAACATACCACTAGTATATTTCTAACTATACGTCCTCTCGGTCTAAATGATATTCGATATGAAACTCAATATGGCTTTCGATTGATAAAAATAATTTTCAAAATCGGTCTAGCAAATCCAGAGATCACTAACAACGTCATCAACTTACTATACAATATACATGTATATATAACTAGCTTACCTGTACCCACTTCGTTGGGCATAATGTTAACAATCCTTTTTTTATATAGCCTATGACAATGAGAAATTGAAAGAATTTTTTAAATCGGTTCAGTAGATCCCGAGATAACCCCTTACAATTTAACAAACGCACAAACTTTACTTCTTTATATATTGGTATAGATATAAGTATGTATTGTTATGTAAAGTGGTAAATATAATATCTGAAAAAACATACTACAATATACCTAGATTTAAAAAATCATGACTGCGTACTATTGGCATTCCAACAAATTGTTTTCTGTTTAGCCATCAATCAATCACTCAATACGATTTGCATACACCAAGAATGTTAGTTTACGAGTTTTGCTAAATTAATAGCAAGGTCGAGCGTTAGGCTGGCGAACAACGGGCGTTTTGTACGCTCCAAGGATATTGATGAAAATAATGTGGTATATTATTTAATAATTAAAGCTGAGTAAGTTTTTATTTGATTGCGCCAATCCCTGGAAATACGAGACTTCTTTTGTAGCTAAAATAAGTTTCATAAGAAGTGCTTTAGGTTATAAGGGTACACTAAGGTGGGTGAAATTGTGGAGTGTCGCTATTATTATTTATTTATCAAATACCAAAAGTGTTACATAATATATTTGCGGCAAATTCATTGTAAAATTATAAAAATATGACGACATCAAAACTACCCAGTGCATTTTAATAAAGAACTAATAAGGAAATTCAACGGGATATAAAGTATCCAATGTGGTAATTCAGGGTATCCTATCATCCTACCACACCAAATTTCAACTAAATCAGTGCAGCCGTTTTTGTGTGAAAGAATTACAAACATAAAACCATGCTTCACATTAATAGTAGGATAGTATAAAAAACGTCCAAGTATAAACCTAATAAAGCCTAGCGAATACTTTTGTTTTACCCAAATCTGTTTGTTTTCCATAGTCTCCCACAAAAAGCGATCGTTAACACGAATCAAACACATCGTTTGAAGGCTAAGGTGTAAACGGGATATCGGGAAAACATTTTGTAACAAAACATATTGGAACAAACTCCAAACGTATCGTAGAACTGACGACTATAACAATTATTTATTCATTTATTACCTATTAAGAAAATTATTACCTATTAATAAATGAATAAATAATTGTTGTTTGTTGGTAATGATCAATATTATTTAAAGCTGATTGACCGATGACAGCTATTATCAAGAATTTTCGCACAGAAAATTATGGGCTGATCATAACTAGCTATTCACGGAAATGAAGCTTGATAAATGATAGTAATAAATAAAATAAAAGAAAAAAATGTTTATTTAAGTAATCAAGTCCAAAAATCTTATATGGATCACGAGCTATCGTTGTTCGGGAAGCACGTACCTTTCAAACAAGTATTTGACAAAAATAACATAGCTCTCTATTAGCAGCATCGTTTTCAAAATTACAGTAAATAGCATGTGTAAGTTTCAACGATTACCGCCCCAAATACCATACAAATTCACACAAGCATGTAAATCGAAAAATATACTAAAAAAATTGATCAGAATTGACGCAAGTAAAACTTCAGGTCACAACTATCACCTCATAACTATACTGACTTCAGCTGACAACATTAAAACAAAAGAATAACACGTAACAGTTCTCGCAATACATCATGCGGAATGGAGCAAAAAGCGTCGCCATAAATCCTACGCCAGATAACTGAACTTGGCACCTTCCGACGCTTTTGTTTACCTTACAGCCTTTAAAAAGGCTTCTAGTTAAGTTATTATCGTTGGAAAATTTATTTTCACTATTATATCTAAGTTGGCGTAAATTTTAAATTTAAATTAAGTTATTTATTATAGTTAATTTTGTAAGATTAGGATTGAAATTACTGCTTCGCAATCAGACGTGTTATTATTCGATAAATTATTATTAACGGAGTGATTCATTTACAAAATAGGCTTTATTAATTTGATCCAGATAAGGGTATCGAAACAAACGAAACTCTTAACATGAATATTGGTATATATAAATTAATATAGAAGTCATTTATTTACTATTAAAAGGATTGCCATTTATATACCTACGGTACAAATTATAACAAAAGTAAATAGCACTAAAGTGAAAGATGCTACAAAACTTTAAGTCTAAAGGAAAAAAAATCAAATCATAATTAATTTTCAAAATACATGAAACACTAGTTCCGTCGTCTAAGTATTTTAGTATGGAATGTGTCAGTCTACTATTCAAAAAAAGATTAAATAAGGAGGTCAATGTTTGTCTGTGGTATTGGAAGCACGTGTTGCTGATTGCCACAGCCAAATATCGACTTACTTGTTTTATCGACACACAACTAGACATTGGCTAAATTGTGGTAACGCAGCAATGCTATTTAACCAAGAAGAGGACGATTAAATAAATAATAAACTCTACCATAAATTCTGTATAAAATAATAAATCTCGCTTAATGAATGGAAAAGTGAGTAGTGTTGTCGACAGTTTTGGGGACAACAATTAAGTTGGGTGTTGTTAGTCTTGCCCTGACGTTGACAAATCGTGTACACCTATTCATTTAGTGATTCTTCGAGCTTCGCTGCAAAGGGTTTGTTTTAGTTTTTGGGAGACGAGATGAGATTGCTATGTATACATTCCTTGTTTTTTAATTACAGAGCATAGTGCGACATTTCCATCAATGTCAAATTAAAGAAAAATATTTTTCATTTTTAGGCACTGCGCATGTAATAACACGCATTGAGCAAAAGCACTACTTACTACACTACTAGTACCTTTGAGAGTTCGCGATATATGAGTGAAGAAAGATGTAGTTAAAAATTTCAAGTTTCTAAAAACTAGGATTATAATATGCGTGTGTTGTTAATGGTTCAATTTTTTGTAAGTAGTGGAACTATTCCACTAGTGGAATCTACAGGCATTGTTTCGCTAAAAGAGTTTCCTGCAATTATTCTATAGTTTGATTCAGAAAAACCGCAAGATCTGATTCTCAAAAATGGAGTGTGGCAGAAAGGTATTCATTTAAGGATCAAGACTAGAAACCCAGAAGTCCAAACAATTATACAGATATACCCATAAACGTCACTACATCAAGCTTTCATGAAGTAAAGAAAAGTAACGACCCCCATAATTGGCAGCCAACTAAATTAGAAGAAGAGCATCAACAAAAAGAAGAAATATCTGAAGAAGCGAGAAGAATACAGAAAAAGATAGAGTTACTTTTTATAATACCTTTCAATACTGTATCTAAATATATTTGAACGATTGAAATTAATTTTTTAATAAGTAGAAAATTTTTAGTAACGTAGGTTCAAATCCCAGCTACAATAAAACAGAAAGCCGACAGTTTTGAAATATCATTTGCGATGAATCTTTTAAGTGCCTAGTATTTTATATGGCCGGATACAGGAAGATGGTAAACATAATGTTTGTGTAATGTTGTATGTCGGCCAGCTATAAAATGTTATTTGAAAACTTTCTCATTGACGAGTTGCGTATTTACGCACTTAAAAAGAAAAAAAAATGAAAATTTCCACTATCTGAGTGCCTGGTTTTAGTTTTTAAAGTTCTTGCGTACGAAATCCAAAAAAAAAATACGAAATGTTGAATTTAATTAAGTAAATATTCAGACTACGTTGATAAAACCGATAGTTACCAAAAAATATTACAATGTTTACAAAAACAAGTTTCACCTCAGGTATAGAGGTATAACGCATAGACCGATAGTCCCTTAGAAATCGGCCTGCCGTAAGTGAAGCCAAAACTGTATTGTATATCTATATCTATATCTATATTAATATATAAAGCTGAAAAGTTTGTTTGTTTGAACGCGCTAATCTTAGGAACTACTGTTTCGAATTGAAAAATTCTTTTTTATTGAATAGACAATTTATCGAGGGAGGCTTTAGGTTACATAACATCACGCTGCGACTAATAGGATAGAAGTCGCAAGCAACAACTAGTGTAAGTAGTATAAAAAGCGCGTTCTTATGTTCTTATGAGGCGCATTCAAGCTCACCAATAATGTTGCTGCTATAAGAAATTTACCCTATAAATGTGGGAAATTTTAAATCTACGACAATATACGAATAAGGACGTGATGGACTGCGGTGACGATCTATGTAAGTAGACAAAATAGTCTACTTTGAAATGGCTTCATTTTGCTTGCTCATATTGCGATTCTAGGTTATATTACTCTATGCTCATAGGTATAAAAAGGCCAAAAATAACAACGGAGCCATCGATACGGCCACATCACTAATTCGATAAAAATAATAACGTCGGTTTGGTATTTCATTATCGGGTTTTATTTTCCCACACTTTGGCGCCCGACCAGATAGTGACTTGGATATATCTACAAATTCGGCCGACGTAGTGATGTTCCGACTATCGATAAATATTAAATGTAAAAGACAATTAATACAGCTTCTAAAAACTTTTAAATACTTATAATTCACATAATATACAATAACAACAATTTCCCCGAAAACATTAAATTTCTCCTATATGTCTCGGAATTATAAAAATATTGATAATTTTGTTTAGTTAAAGGATTATAAATTGCTCACTTCCCAAATTTTTTTTCATGAAATGGTTTCCTTAAATCATCATCACCTTATAACGTTATCATATCTTTACTATTATATAGAAATTAATATGACTGCTTGTTTCAATTAAATAATCTCTAAAAAAAACTGACAGGTTCTTATAAAAGTCGGAACTACGGATGAACATAGGCTAATCTTAATTGCGAAAGTAGAAATACAAAGTACAAATTTTGCTCGAAACATAATTATACGAGTTCTTTTGGTTCTGGTATACGTTTTTAAAATATATTAACATACGAATTAAACTATTTTATTCCGTGTGATCCCAACTTAACGGCGTTTTAAAGACTAATTCAAATATATCAAACATTTTATCACACTACGATACGTGAATTTTAACAACGGCATTTTGAATTTGGGATTTACAACATGTAGTTGATAATGCATTAGAATTTAAACGATATAATTAACGAACATTTTATACTTGAGTAAAATTTTTATACTAAATAGTATCGATAATAATTATTACACTTGAAAATACATCAATTGGATGTATGTAAGTAATATTTTTTAAACATAATTCATTGAGTATTATTAACATAAGTACAAGGCGATGGATATATTGACATTTGATACTCCTATAAGCAAACATTACCGAAAATAATGAAGCTATAATTTAGTATACATGTAGATTAGACTTTGAATAAACACCTATTATACTTTTCACCTCGGTATTGTGCCTCTAACATAAAATATGCATTAAATAAGATGAAGATAGTAATATAAAAATTAGATAATATATCTATAATTTTTATCAAGACCCAAGATATAATGTAATATTACTATTAGGTTTATAAATATAAAAAAGAGAACATAGATATTTTTTATCGACACTTCCCATCACTAGACCGAAGGTACAATGTAATCGTGGGGTCGGCCATTTTTCTCAATCAGTGGCATTCGGGAAAATAATGAAAATAATAAGAAGCGGCCAACTGATCTCGGGCACTTGTGCTTTGATTGAAATTTTGTTCTTTGTTTTTTCCTTAGTCACGGTCAAGTGTTCGTATATTTTTTTTTATTTTATTTTATTGAAATTTGTAGTCGCCTGGTAATTGATTTAGTAGATAGAAGTATCAATATATTATTTGTATATTATCAGACAAATTCAAAGTCAAAGTCAAACGTATCTTTAACTAGGCTACATAAAGTAACACTTTTGAATCGTCACGGTATTACAAAACATTTACCACCGGTTCGGAAGGCAGTTTCTACGGAGAAGAACAGTTTCTTTTTTATACATTAACATTTTATGTACCTATACTATTTAATGTTATTCAATAACACTTCAAGAGGGTCTATCTTCGATCCACACTTTGGGTCTAAAGGAAGAATCGTATTCATACATAATATTATAAATGCGAAAGTAGCTCTGTCTATCTGTCTGCCTTTCCATCACGCCAAAACTACTAAACCGATTAGAACGAAATTTGGTACACAGATGTTCTAGAGCCTGAGAAAGAACATAGGCTACTTTTTAATTGGAAAAAAGGGTTAAAACACACGGCAGCAGCTAGTCTATAATATATTATAGATACTATTATTATGTATAGAAGAAAGAGTTGATTGTTTATTTTTTGTTCAGAATAAGCATAGCTTTTTTAAAATTTCAAGGATTCTCGTTTTAAAATCGTATACAAGTTATAACTACTTGAAATAGCTTAGAAGCGGCCATCGCAGTTCACCAAAACTAATAAAAAGTTTCAACTGCGTCATCGCAGTAACGACACTTGTTAAAAACTCCGACTTCTATTATCTACGATTTAAAATAACTACTTTTGTAATTAGACGCAGTTTTATTGATACTAGTACTTACTACGCATAGTATTTAATGAATAATCATAATATACTAGCTGTGTCCCGCGGTTTTACCGGTGTAGTTCCCGGGGCAACACCGTGATGCTATCCTGTCTTTTAAGTTGGATTAAATTGCAAATTTTATTTAAAATCGGTTCAGTAGTTTAGGAGTTAATCGCGGAAAAACAACGTGACATGTATCTTATTGTATATATTAAAATGTATAGAACAACAGTATGAATATTTTGATGACCACTTTTAATCAATTTGCTCGCCTGTTCGTTTGTCCCTTACACTATTGGTAATGTGCACGACTACAACGCCAACTAGCGTCCACAACCTTTGTGGGTAATTCACATTGTCGTATATTTTTGAAAAGATATCGAATTGAAAAAATAACGAATATTTTTGACTAACAAATTGTTGTGATACCACGATTTGGGTGGAGAAAAGGTTTTGTAATCATTTTAGTCATTTAAATCAAATGAGGTAAGTCCAAAAATTGTGTCAGGGTTTGTTTACTTCATTTATAGTTGTAGTTTTAAAGTAAAACAAAAAGAAAAAGCTACTTTAATGGTTTCATTATATAACAGTAAATATATTTAAATGTATCGCTATTCGCTAGTAACAAATTAAATTTGTGAGTGTGTGAGTGGATTTGTGAGTGTTTTTCACAATATCAAATCAATTTCTGCCAGTATTCTTGCAGTTTACAACACATCAACTACTGTGACTCATTTTTGTTGGCGGACTAATGCCATTAATTAATGATATTAAAATGTATTATATAGAATCGCTTTGCCATTGACATATACATCTGATGACAGAACCCACATTATTTCTACTTTTGACCACCATGCGCGCTGCGATAGATTATGTTATCCCCACCTAGTACTTCGCACCCAGCGAATAAATAAAAAGAAACTCTTAAATAATTATACATTCATTACTAGCGGCCAGCCCCGGCTTCGACCGCAATTTGTATCACTGTATCTATTAAAAAAACCGCATGAAAATAAGTTGCGTAGTTTGAAAGATTTTAGCATACATAGGGACAGACAGGAAAGCGACTTTGTTTTATACTATGTAATTATAATTATATTATTTTACGCATAAAAACGTTAGCCATAAATGAGTTTGAGATGCTGTAATATTTCAAGCATCACGGAAATTTTATGACCGAATTTATGAGCGCAGGTGATTTTATTTTAAGATCGTATTTGCTTTCAAACTTGACAAAATGGGTACAGGGGTGATTAAATATTAAGTGGTTCACATATTGGTAGCTAGGTTCTGCCCGTTACTTCGTTTTTATAAGCAATAATTGTTGAAGTGATAGGTTTCAATGTTACGCTAAAACTAGTCCTTATTTATATTATACATGTTACTGATACTGATTGGATATTGTCAAGCAGATATATTGAACCATGAGTTAACACACAGGATATCTTTTAATCTCGATATTGACCCAAAAATCAAGACTTAGAGGGTACAACCACGGGTCGAGGTAAGTTATTCTTCAATAATTAATAATTATTAATTGACTTATAAAAAGATTTCGCTTCTTTAGTTAGGTATCATTTGATTAGAAAAATCTTTACATAGGTACTATAGTCTTAATATCTGTTCGTAGTTCGTAACAGTGTACAAATATTAAATTGAAAAAATAAAAGCCTACCTAAGATTTTCGTTTTACTCAAGTTCAGGGCTAATGTCGGATAATTTACGAGACTCATTAACTTAATAACTTGAACTAGAAAATGTTTCCGTATTAATTAACAGCCGTTGTTATCACGATACTTAACGTTAACTTAAGGCTTAATACAAACTGAGGACTTTTTTATAATATACTAGCTGCCCAACGCGACTTCGTTCACGCTGTACCTATCCTACCCGAAGCCTTTTACCCTACACCTATTTTTTTTGTCCAAGAACCATCCTCGTACATCCACGAATATTCTAAAAAAAGAATTATGTAAATCGGTTCAGCTGTTATCGAGTTATGCGCTTACCAACACATTTTGCGATTCAT
>JADANM010006230.1:6408587-6419291 GCA_026213755.1 Eurema hecabe | reverse complement strand
TTCGTTTTTTGTCGTAGTTGGGTTTTAGTTTTTTTACTTTATCTTGTTACTCCTTGCGTACGAAACCCAAAAAAAATTACGAAATGTTGAATTTAATTAAGTAAATATTCAGACTAAGTTGATAAAACAGATAGCTACCAAAAATATTACAATGTTTACAAAAACAAGTTTCACCTCAGGTATAGACGTATAACGCATAGACCGATAGTCCCTTAGTAATCGGCCCGCCGTAAGTGAAGCCAAAACTGTATTGTATATCTATATCTATATTAATATATAAAGCTGAAGAGTGTATTTGTTTGAGCGCGCTAATCTTAGGAACTACTGTTTCGAATTGAAAAATTCTTTTTTTATTGAATAGACAATTTATAGAGGGAGGTTTTAGGCTACATAACATCACGCTGCGACTAATAGGATAGAAGTCGCAAGCAACAACTAGTGTAAGTAGGTATAAAAAGCGCGTTCTTAATATGTTCTTATGAGGCGCATTCAAGGCCACCGATAATGTTGCTGCTATAAGAAATTTACCCTATACCGTGGAAAATCTTAAATGTACGAAAACATACGAATTTGGACGTGATGGACTGCGGTGACGATCTATGTAAGTAGACTAAATTGTCTACTTTGAAATGGCTTCATTTTGCGTGCTCATATTGCGATTCTAGGTGTTATTACTCTATGCTCATAGGTATAAAAAGGCCAAAAATAACAACGGAGCCATCGATACGGCCACATCACTAATTCGATAAAAATAATAACGTCGGTTTGGTATTTCATTACCGGGTTTTATTTTCCCACACTTTGGCGCCCGACCAGATAGTGACTTGGATATATCTACAAATTCGGCCGACGTAGTGATGTTCCGACTATCGATAAATATTAAATATAAAAGACAATTAATACAGCTTCTAAAACCTTTTAAATATAGTTTACATAATATGCAATAATAACAACAATTTCCCCGAAAACATTAAATTTCTCTTATATGCCTCGGAATTATTAAAATATTGATAATTCTGTTTAGTTAAAGGATTATAAATTGCTTAGGTACTTCCCAATATTTTTTTTTATGAAATGGTTTCCTTAAATCATCATCACCTTATGACGTTATTATATCTTTACTATTATATAGAAATTAATATGACTGCTTGTTTGAATTAAATAATCTCTAAAAAAAACTGACAGGTTCTTATAAAAGTCGGAACTACGGATGAACATAGGCTAATCTTAATTGCGAAAGTAGAAATACAAAGTACAAATTTTGCTCAAAACATACGAGTTCTTTTGGTTGTGGTATACGTTTTTAAAATATATTAACATACGAATTAAACTATTTTATTCCGTGTGATCCCAACTTAACGGCGTTTTAAAGACTAATTCAAATATATCAAACATTTTATCACTCTACGATACGAGAATTTTAACACGGCATTTTGAATTTAGGATTTATAACATGTAGTTGATAATGCATTAGAATTTAAACGATAAAATTAACAAATATTTTATACTTGAACAAAATTTTTATACTAAATAGTATTGTATGTATGTAATGTATGTAATTTATTGAGTATTATAAACATAAGTACAAGGCGATGGATATATTGACATTTAATACTCTAATAAGCAAACATTACCGAAAATAATGAAGCTATAATTTAGTATACATGTAGATTAGACTTTCAATAAACACCTATTATACTTTTCACCTCGGTGTTGTGCCTCTAACATAAAATATGCATTAAATAAGATGAAGATAGTAATATAAAATAAATATTAATAAATTGTATAATATATCTATAATTTTTATCAAGACCGAATATACAATGTAATATTTCTATTAGGTTTATAAATATAAAAAAAGAGAACATAGATATTTTTATCGACAATTCCCATCACTAGACCGAAGGTACAATGTAATCGTGGGGTCGGCCATTTTTCTCAATCAGTGGCATTCGGGAAAATAATGAAAATAATAAGAAGCGGCCAACTGATCTCAGCCACTTGTGCTTTGATTGAAATTTTGTTCTTTCCTTTTTGCTTAGTCACGGTCAAGTGTTCGTTTATTTTATTGAAATTTGTAAACGCCTAGTAATTGATTTAGTAGATAGAAACATCAATATATCATTCGTATATATCAGACAAATTCAAAGTCAAAGTCAAACGTATCTTTAACTAGGCTACATAAAGTAACACTTGAATCGTCATGGTATTACAAAACATTTACCACCGGTTCGGAAGGCAGTTTCTACAGAGAACAGTTTCTTTTTTATACATTAACATTTTATGTACCTATACTATTTAATGTTATTCAATAACACTTCAAGAGGATCTATCTTCGATCCACACTTTGGGTCTAAATGAAGAATATCGTATTCATGCATAATATTATAAATGCGAAAGTAGCTCTGTCTATCTGCCTGCTTTTCCATCACGCTAAAACTACTAAACCGATTAGAACGAAATTTGGTACACAGATGGTCTAGAGCCGGAGAAAGAACATAGGCTACTTTTTAATTGGAAAAAAAGGGTTAAAACACACGGCAGCAGCTAGTCTATAATATATTATAGATTCTATTATTATATAGAAGAAAGAGTTGATTAATAAATAAATAAAATAAATATTTTCAGGACATTTATACACAGCGCCATCTAGTTCCAAGCTAAGCCGAAGCTTGTGTTATGGCAACTAGATAACGGAATAAATTACATATACATTACTTTTCTTTTGTAAATACATACATATAATACATAACAACACCCAGACCCCAGAAAAATACAAATGTAAATTACAAATGTATTTTTCCGGTGTGGGAATCGAACCCACGACCCTTTGCGCCGAAGGCAGGTGTATTACCTACTGCGCTAAGCGGTCGTCGATTGTTTATTTTTTGTTCAGCATAAGCATAGCTTTTTTTAAATTTCAAGGATTCTCGTTTTAAAATCGTATACAAGTTATAACTACTTGAAATAGCGTAGAAGCGGCCATCACAGTTCACCAAAACTAATAAAAAGTTTCAACTGCGTCATCGTAGTAACGACACTTGTTAAAAACTCCGACTTCTATTATCTACGATTTAAAATAACTACTTTTGTAATTAGACGCAGTTTTATTGTTACTAGTACTTACTACGCATTTAATGAATAATCATAATATACTAGCTGTGTCCCGCGGTTTTACTCGTGTAATTCCCGTTGGGGCAATACCGGGATGTAAGCTATCCTATCTTTAAAGTTGGATCAAACTGTACGGTGTGCAAATTTAATTTAAAATCGGTTCAGTATGTTAGGAGTTAATCGTGGAAAAACAACGTGACATGTATCTTAAAGTATATACCTATGTCGCAGGCGGATTGTATAATCCGCCAAACAAAACAGGGCCGTTTTGCAAAGCGGCGGTTCAACGATTAGCCGTATTGAATGCGGATAAGTAAAAAACCGCCTAAATGTATTCGTCGCCATATGTTAGTTTTTTAATGTTAGGTTAGGTTAGGTTAGTTATTTATCATTATAAAAAAAACTTATTTACTCATCTTTAATAAAAATGAAGCTGAATATTCAAGTTTTTTTTATAATAATACAAAACTAGTCTTACCTAACCTAATTTAATAAAAATAAAGCTGAGTAATCAAGTTCTTTTTGTAATGATACAACAACTATGACAATACGGCTAAACGTTGAACCGCCGCTTTGCAAAACGGATAGCCTTAATGTAATACAGCGGATTATACAATCCGCCTGCGACATATATATTAAGATGTATAGTATTAAATAATATTTTGATGACCACTTTTGATCAGTTTGCTCACCTGCTCGTTTGTACCTTACCTACACTATAATTAAACACTTTCATAACTAGCGGCCAGCCCCGGCTTCGCCCGCAAATACATACATTATACACATGGACCTCCCTCTTGAATCACTGTATCTATTAACAAAAACCACACGAAAATCAGTTGCGTAGTTTAAAAGATTTCAGCATACATAGGGACAGACAGGAAAGCCACTTTGTTTCATAATATGTAATTATAATTATATGTATTATTTAACGCATAAAAACGTTAGCCATAATTCATAAATGGGTTTGAGATGCTGTACCTAATATTTCAAGCATCACGGAAATTTTATGACCGAATTTATGAGCGCAGGTGATTTTATTTTAAGATCGTATTTGCTTTCAAACTTGACAAAATGGGTACAGGGGTGATTAAATATTAAGTGGTTCACATATTGCCAGCTATGTTTTACCCGTTACTTTGTTTGTATAAGCAATCATTGTTGAAGTGATAGGTTTCAATGTTACGCTAAAACTAGTCCTTATTTATATTATACATGTTACTGATACTGATTGGATATTGTCAAGCAGATATATTGAACCATGAGTTAACACACAGGATATCTTTTAATCTCGATATTGACCCAAAAATCAAGACTTAGAGGGTACAACCACGGGTTGAGGTAAGTTATTCTTCAATAATTAATAATTATTAATTGACTTATAAAAAGATTTCGCTTCTTTAGTTAGGTACCATTTCGATTATAAAAAGACTTATATAGTCTTAATATCTGTTCGTATAGTTGCCTGAAAGAAATTACTTTTAAGCGAAAAGTTCGCCAGTTATTATACATATTTAAATTTTCTTTCATTAAAGCATGTAACTTGTAACAGTGTACAAATAAAATTATAAATAAAACTGAAAAACAAACAAAAATCTACCTAAGATTTCCTTTTTTCTCAAGTTCAGGGCTAATGTCGGATAATTTACGAGACTCATTAACTTAATAACTTGAACTAGAAAATGTTTCCGTATTAATTAACAGCCGTTGTTATCACGATACTTAACGTTAACTTAAGGCTTAATACAAACTGAGGACTTTTTTATAATATACTAGCTGCTCAACGCGACTTCGTTCACGCTGTACCTATCCTACCCGAAGCCTACACCTACTTTTTTGTCCAAGAACCATCCTCGTACATCCACGAATATTCTAAAAAAAGAATTATGTAGATCGGTTCAGCTGCTATCGAGTTATGCGCTTACCAACATATTTTGCGATTCATTTTTATATTATAATAGATTTGTATCTATATTGGTAAGATTAGTCCACGTTTAAAGCTTCTATACTCCTAACAGGTATATCCATACTAATATTATAAATGCGAAAGTAACTCTGTCTGTTTGTCTGTTACGCTTTCACGCCAAAACTACTGAACCGATTGTAATGAAACTTGGTACACAGATGGTCTAGATCCTGAGATAAAACATAGGCTACTTTTTAACTAAAAAAACGGTTATAAGGGGGAGAAAGGGGAAGTTAAAGTTTATATGAAAGTCCACGCGGACGGAGTCGCGGGCAACAGCTAGTCTCGTATAAACGCAAACGTAAAATAACCTTTAAAATTGTATCCATGGACGTATAATGGTACAATGGTATTCAAAACCAAAATATGTAGGTATTGAAAATTCTAATATTTCGAGAAACAATCCTGATTCCCTTTTCAGTTGCAAATTAATTCAAAACGTGATATTTTGTAATAGGTACATTACAAGAGTACAAATTCTTATTATAGCGTATTCAAACATCGTTTGTTTGAATGCGCTTTAAAAAACAATATTGTATATAATACAAGTACTAAATATAAATATTATTTTTCATAAAAAGTTCTATGCTGGTGTATGTAAACGGAAATGTCACAAATAAAATGATTAAAACGCATTTAATAATAATTCTGTTCTTAAAGGAGTCCAGATAAACGGACAAGACAGCAAGAAGAAGTAAAGATTGGAAATGTTCAAAACCCAAAAAATATGAAATAATAAAACGACTTACCTTTAGTCCGGTAGACATTTGAAGTTGCATAAAGTCCCAACAAGCTGAATTTCTGTGAAATTGTTCAAAACATAATTATAAACAATGTCTAGAAGTTCCCCATAATTCCCCTGTAAGGAAATTTTTTTATTTAAGGTCATAGGTAAAAAAATGAGATTTTCGCGATTTTCAGCAAAACGGTAAGTTTTATGTTTTGAACAATTTCACAGAAATTCAGATTGTTGGGACTTTATGTAACTTAACCCTCATTTTTTGGTCTTAAGTAACGGGACTATTAACATATATTTTAAATAAAGTTTATAGTCCGATAGTTTGTTTACAGAAATAATTTTGTTTATAGGTATCTATTTAAAACTATATTTTATAATCTTTTCTGAAAAGAGATAGTGTGTCTACAACGAAATCTCTCTGCTTCACCGTCGAATGTTCTCAAATAAAGATCCACTTTTCGCGAAGTCGCCCGCCCATGAAAGCCTTACAGATCGTTTGCAAATCCGCATTTCAGGTTATATTTCACATGATTATGCGTCTCCATAAAAGTTAAGACGAAGCCTTAATGGCTTCAAGTTTGAGATAATTTTATGAGTACGAAGTTTAGACTTGGGCGAATTCTTTTTGCCAACTTTTTTGATAATTTTAAATGAATTAGCTGACTTTATATCGAATAAGCTGTGCTCGGAGTTTTTGGATTATGATGACTGAAATTGTGATACTTATTTAATGGTAAAAAAAATTGTAGATCCAGAGGTGTTAAAATTCAAATCCAAAATGGCCGACACCACTCAATGCTATCATTTTTTTCCCGGAAACTATGTACATTTTTAATTTTATTAGCTTAGATTATTATATTTAATGAAATAAAGCTTCTTAAAATGTTAATTTATTCTAAACAAGTTGGTTGATTAACACCTATATCTGGAAAAATATTAGTTCTTAGTGAGGTACATAGTTATCTATGTAACGCACAAGTCCAACAGTCACTTAAATAAACAAAAAAAATACTAAAATTACTTAATATTCAGAGCCCACAGTTATAATTCGTTTGTTATTACACGATAAGAAAGTCAATTGGAGGGCTTTCGATTAAAATAACACTTGAGTTAGAAACTTTGCAGACTTTATGTAAAAATGAGTAATTTTGTGTTATGGCAATCGCCATGGTTGAAGGTTATTTTATTGCTGGTAATACTGAATTCTATAAGTCAATTCGAGTGCTTAAACTTTGGGTTCGGTTTAATTTCTTGTTGCGTTGAAGTATTTGTACTTATAATAAATTTTGGCTTCATAATAAACTGTTTCATGTTATTCTTAATTTTTTCTGTAGAATGTTTGTTTATGCGTTGTAAGCATTTATGCAATTTTCCAATGCGCTAAACTTCAAAACTACGTACTCGTCGGATTTTACTAATTAACTTTAAAAAAACCGACTTCATGATAATACCTATTGCACAAAAAAATAATCGTTCAAATTAGTTCATAATCGGTGGAGATATTGACAATTTTCCACCCTTGGGGGTGAAATATTTTCTTCAAATTCGCATGAAACCACCCTTTTCATAATAAAAATTGCTTTTTTTTAATTAAAACTTTTTTACTGTAATAAAGACTAACATCGACCTTATAAAGATCTAACACGATCACTAGAAATCCCGATAAATATAAGTTTTGTATACACACAAAACAATTTAATAAAAAACTATTAAAACGATTACAGCAAAGTGACAGGTGTACGGAATGTATCAGGTTTATGAAGCGCGCGAATTGATCGTAAAACAAGATGGCGGCTATTGACTGACAGATTGAAAATGGCTGACCCCGGCCCGTATAGTTCAATGGACACCTGAACGAGTAATCAGAGGCGTTAGTAGCGCGCCATTTAGGTGTTGCTATACTCATATTATCGATAAAAGTTTTTTATGTGGTTCTATGGATATTTTAAATAAATACGACATTTTTAAAATTATTTTTAACATTAGTTTAAAGCGATATTATGGGAGTGATAGGATTTTTTTTCGATTTAATTTTTTTCAAAATACTGTACCATTTAAGCACTAGCAAATAAAATGACTGTTAATTCAGGAGATCTAGAAATGTAATAATAATAACTAAGAAATGTATGTTACATTCAATGTGTAGATATTAAAAAGACTAGGTTTTAAGTAATCTTATTTTTTTAATAAAATAATAGAAAAAGCCCACATATATTAAACCAACTTAAACAGTCTTATAAGCAAATAAACCACATATCCACTTTTCTAATAAAAAACTTTCATGTGAATTCAGATCATTGTTTCGTAGAGTTCCGAACCGATGGCTCCGCAAGGAGGACCAAAGAAATATTGTTTCCGGAAACTTCGGCAATTTGCTTACATTCGTGTACCTACGGAATGCCAAAACACATATGTCTTACCCCAAAAATAGCAACACTTATTAATGTTTTTTTTTGGTATATCTGTACCAGTGTTATAGGTTAAAGTTTCTTTAAGTATAAGCTTGAAGGGACTTTCTTTACAACCATTTTTTATAATAGTTTATTCTTCTGAAACTATACAAGTACATAATAGTTATAAATGTATGTCTTTTCATATGTCAAGTTGCATACAATTATTTGTGTAAAGAACTGTTGGTTGACCTTTTGGACGGTTGACCAGTCCGGAAAACAGTTTCTATAGAAAAGAACTATCAAGGAAATCTATTAGATGCCTATTTAAAATAAAAAATACACGTTCCATTTATTTAATGTAATATACGAAAACAACATAGATTAAAATGTTTATAGATTAAAATGATCACTGACCTGCAAGCGAACATTCTATTAGACTGACTTGCATTAGCTTTTCATGATAAAAAAAATATACGAAATCCTCATTAAATACAGTAAAAGCTCCTTATTCGCGGATAAAAAAAGGCGACCCAATCTCTATTTGCATCATACAGCAGATATTTGCGGCAAAAAAAATTTCGCGGATTTAATCAGTACATACATAATAATAAAATTATTGCAATAGGTATCCAACCTAATATCGTTGTTAAATGGACTAATAAAAATGTAAAATAGATCTTATTACAAGTTTCCCTAAAGTATGTTGTACACAAGTCGCCTTCGCCACGATCGGCGTTTTTGAGAATGTACACAAACAGAATGAAACCAACCATCTAATTCAATTAGTGTATATTTTTACATGTTATTGTTCCGTTTACAGTAAAAACCCGCTTTGCGTGTCTTATTGTTTCATCTTTCACATTCGTCACAAAAGTTGTGATCGAGTAAATTACATGTCTAGTTCTACTAAAAAAATGAGAAACGTGTTTAGACGCAAAAAAATCTTAAGATAATTAATTAAAATGTACAAAAACTTCAAATAAATTAATTTTTTATTGTCACTTTGGAACGTATCCCCCCCTACAATCCCATATAAATTGCTATTCCGCATTCACGGTTTCTGTATTCGCGGCATATTTATGGAACGTATACCCCGCGAGTAAAGAGCTTTTACTGTACTTAAGTATTTATAGATATCTCTAATTAGCGGACCCGTGCCCACTTCGTTGGACATAATGTTAACAATCCTTTTTTTATATAGCCTATGACACTCAACAATAATGTCGCTTTCTAGTGGTGAAAGAATTTTTAAAATCGGTTCAGTACCCCTTACAATTTAACAAACACACAAACTTTACTTTCCTTTGTATAAGTCGCAGAGAGCGACGTCGTAGTAGTTGTAGTAATGCCGAAGTAGTGATTGTTTGCTTCATGAAGACTCTTTCTTAGGTTCTTAAAAAGTAAAACTTCAGAGTTTCATAATAACGGCGTATAATCTGTTCAACTATAAATTATTTATCTAATATATTTATTTTATTATTCTTTTCGTTCATCTGCTCCAATATATTAGTATAGATAGAAAAAAGATGCATCCTAGTGACGAGTCACCGAGTGTGTTAGATAAAAGGAGGGACATTTGTTAGAAAAAGTTAACATATTCGAAAGGCCGCGCGTGATCGGAATCCAGAAATGCCTCCAGCTAACTCCGCGATGTAGAATGTCTAAGTTCCCGATAGCTTCAAAGTTTCGCGAGAGATATTTGATGTTGGAATTCGCATTGTTAATTTAGCGGTTAGTTTTATTATGGCGTGTTTGTGCAAGAGTGTTGCTGATGGTTCGCGATCATCTCTGTTTTTGATTTATTTTAAAGTTATTTATTTTATAATTTTTTTTTACATGTATTAACATAACATATACAAAGAGGTAAATACAGACACTTGTAAATGGCGTCTTACGGCTGTAAGACATTTATTCCAGGCAATCGTAAAGGCGCTGCCCGCGACTCCGTCGGCGTGGACTTTCATATAAGATTTGACACCCTTCACAATTCATTTTAATACTATAGACAAGATAAGGGAGTTAATTAAAATAAAAATAAATAAATGTCAAATGTAACATTCAATTTCAAAGGTCGGTACGAATCCTAATATTTCTGAACGAATATAAAGTCAACTATGAAGTAGTTTTAAAGTTTAATAACCAGTGTTATTTTAAGTAGGCATTCGAATAGTTCATTTAAAAGGGTTGTTGATATATTATGACTTATGAGATATTTTGACGACCTTACGTAAATAAATTTTCACATATTATGATCTAGATTCATATTAGTATATTTATTGTTATTAATATATAATAATTCGGACGTTGTAAGGGTCTAATCAAAAAGTCAAAAGTAACAAATGGACTTTCCATGGACAAAGTTCGATAAACCGAGATCATTTTGGAAGGAGGTTTATTTGGGGTGAATTCCTTGCCTTATATCTTAGACTAATAGCATTTGTGGACGCCTCTAAGTATGGCTACATTTGTCTCGATTGTTTTGTTTAATTATA
>JADANM010006230.1:6364234-6382618 GCA_026213755.1 Eurema hecabe | reverse complement strand
GCAAAAGCGTAGGACTAACAAGTTCCCAAATACAAAAAAAAAAATCCTGAAATAAGGTTTAACGATATTTTCAGGTAGCCTTGCTTATTTCATTAATAAAACAATCGTTCTATTACGCGGTGCATAATTCATTTGAAATGCTATGACGATTCACATATTATCATTTATTCATAAACCTAGTAAAATTGAATTAAAAAAAAAACTTATACTATCTGTGACGGTATCACTGGCGTTTCATCTCTTACACACAATGACATATTAGACAGCACACATTCAAACATTCAATCAAGTGATTTTCGCGGTACTAAGCGTCCGTCGAGAATTGTGAACTTTATTTGCCAAAATTAGCATATAGCTGTTTTTATTATAATTATATTAAAAATTATATTTTGAGGTACTGAAAAGTTTCGATTTATTGTGTAGTCTAAATATATATTACTCCTAGTATTTCTTAAATTGAGCATAGTGAAATATAATGGCGCGTGGATGACGGCTGCAGAGGGTCCCATTTCGGAACAAAATAGGACTTTGGTCAATCATTTATTAGGCGCAAGTAATTCTGTATAATTTATAAACATCAGTTTTATGTGTAGATTTTGAAACTAACTTTTTTACAATTTTAAGTTAAAACGGGGCTGAGCAAAAATAAAAATTAAGTTTTCGATTCTGTCGTTGAGGAAGCAACTATGGCCTATTTTTTACTGCCATACGATTCAGTCAAATACAACGTTCTGCCGGAGAATATTCGAATAATATCATGTATAATTGTTTAAATAACTGTTTCAAATCTGAAAGTCAATATTTGTCGAGAAACTGTGTATATTTTTGCGAATTGTTTGTACTATATAACTATCTGCTGTGAATAACTTCGTTTTGTTTCTTTTGTTGCAGAATATGCATATTGATACATTTTAACAACCGTTATTTAGTTGTTACGTGTTCTATTTGCAATTTCCATTCTTTAAAACCATGAACATGCACTATTTTATATTTTGAGATAATCATTAAAATCGACATTTTCGTTTTGATATTGTTACGTCAGTTTTATGAATGACGCTTTGATTGCAAATGAAAATGGACGAATCTGAAGATAATTTGAGTAATGAGGAAACAATTTATTCAAGTAGTCCGTCCTTAGAAAAGGCTAAACCTAAGAAGCGGTCACTTGTTGAAAGAGAGTTGGAAACTAATTTGACTACAAGAATAACTTCACCAATCACAAACATCGAAACAACTAGTACTAGCCGCTATGGCAGAGCAAGAAAATTAAAAAGAGACTTAGATTCTAGTAGTTCAGAAAAAGTTGAAACAAAAATAATTTCGCCGAAATTCGAAAAATCGCCAACCCGACCTAACACAGCTTATAAAATGCATGCCTCTAATTCACCTTTAAAAGGTAATATTCAGTTAGATGGGCTTGATAATCAAATTGAAAATATTTACAATGAAAATATATCTTTAAGTCGTTTTAGTTCTGACAAAAAGAAAGGCAGTTCCTCTGCTAAAAAGCAGGCAAAAATTTATATAAGAAAGGACTTGATTCAGAATAGAGAGAAGGATGAAACCATTATGCTAATAAAAAATATGTTTTCACCAACACACTCGAGTCAAGCAAACTGTGAAAGCAATTCCGCTTCAAAGGTTAATTTCATATCTAAGAAGCCAGATCTATCTTCAGTTGTAAAAACCCTAGATTTTGACGGAAATAAAAAGAAGAAAAGAGAAGGCAATGATAAGAGAATGACTCAAAGTGATTTGTTTGACTTAGAAGCAAAATGTGAATATCAAGTTGGAGATTTAGCTTGGGCTCGGATGGGGACTTATCCATTTTGGCCTTGTATAGTTACAAGAGAACCATCAAGCAATATGTTTGTTAAAAAAAGATGTAAGTTACCTATCATATCAATTATAATTACTGTCGTGATTATTGAATTTGTTATTTTATATATTAAGGCTTGTATGTAAATCTTATTCTATACACAAATTTTGTTTTTAGTGCATGGGAGGTTGGAGAGGGATATTATTCATGTAACATTTCTTGGTGATAATGGTCGAAGAAGTTGGATCATGGATTCCATGCTACGCAAATATCAGGGCTTGCTTGAGTTTGAAAACACAAGAGAACAGTTTTCTTCAGAGGTATATAGAAAGTGTTTTATTATTTCATATTTATCTTTTAATTACTCTAAATGTCAAGGTTGTGATCAATATTGAGCATTGACATAAGAAAATTGCACAAGTATATAATTCTAAATATAAAACATAATTTATTTTAATAATATTCATTTTTTTCTTCTTCATTTATTTAATAATGTACATTTCATAATGATCCCTTGAGAGTTGTTTTATATAAGAAAATATTTGAAAAATAACAATCAAATTTTATGCTATTTCAGAAAAAGAGAAAAGATCCACGTCTGTATTCTGCATTCTTTATATCCGAGAAGAAACTACCAAATTGGTACAGTTCTGTAGAAGAAGCTGAAGTACTTTTGAAGGAACCAAAAAGACTAAGGATAGATACTTTGAGCCTTATGCTCAGTCAACCAAAACAGACATCAATACCTACCAAAAGTAATAGAATTACTAGAACCAATAGTGATGTGTCTCTAAGCGAGAGTTTATATGATAGCCTGTTTTCAGAAGACGACTGTAAGAACTCAGATTCAGAATCTACAAAGAGCAAGTCTAGAAACAAGTCCTTTGATGTGTCCGATGTTGTAACCGCGTGCCTTGATAGTATGGCGGCTAAAACCGGAATTACTAAAATACAGAAACAATCTCACATGGACAGATGGTTACAAAAAGCAAAATCAAATACTCCTGAAAAGCCTATAAGCAAACCCCAAGTTAAGTCTGAGAAGAAAAACACTGTAAATAAAAATAAAAACGTACCTACTGGTAGGAAACGATATAGCTTACGTAATTGTTATGAGGAAAATGATGTGAATCATACAGAAACCCGTGGTGAACCTGATTACAGCTTACATACTAATGGTCATATTGTTATTGATGAAATTGATTTAGTTGATAGTGGAGGTAATTTAAGCCACGATTCCTGCGAGCCGGGAAGTGGTATAGGAATTATATCTAAAGTAGAAACCCTGGTTGGTAAAGAAATGTGCAATAATGTATCTGAAAATGTTCCTAATTTTATTCAATCAAATAATGAAGGCATTGAAATGGATGTAAACACTAATAAAGGTTTAGAAGAATCGGTTGATGTTAATGATTATACAAGTTTAAATCAAGATAAATTAAATTTTGATAATAGTGGGTATAATCATGAAAATATGGAATCTACGGAAGAGGTCTCTCAAGAGAATGATAATTGTGACGAAAATTACACAGTAGCAATAAAAGAGAATCACGAAAATGATATTTCCACGAATGAATTTACTGATAGTGAAACAGACAAGAAAAATGATAATATTAGTGAATTGTCTAGTAAGAATATAGACGATCCTATTAAAGAATCTATAAATAATGACGAAATAAATTGTGACGAAAGCAAAATAGTCGATCATGAAGAGACAAAAGATGTTGATACTAATGAATTTAATCCAAATATAGATTTACCAGAATTAAGCTCTAAAGCTGATATAATTGAAGAGCCTATGGATGTAGATATGTCGGAAACCAGTGTAAAACAAAGTGATATTGAAAAAATTCTAAACGAGAATAATTATAGTAATGAAAATGTTTTAGAAATACAAGAATCAATATCTTTACCAAATCAAGATTCTAGCGAAGAAGATAATATCAACCATGTACATTCAGACGTACAATCTAGTCCGTTTGAGAAAAAACAAGAAATTAGAAGTAATTATTCTGATGAAAATGAAACTGAGCCCAATAACCATGATTCTGTATTTATAAATAAAGAAGTTAATGTATATTTGGATATAAATCAGCCAAGTATACAGAATGAATTACTTCCAATAAATAATAATTCTCCAAATAGCAATCTTATTGAGCCAAAACTTAACGATGACGTAATTGAAAACAGTAATTCTTTCCAGAATGATGAAGAAATTAGCAGTAATAGTAATAATTTAATTAATAATGAAGTCACAAAATCAACAGAAGATCAAATTCACATGTCAAATGTTGCAGATGAAGATTTAAACAATACACATGAAAATAAGGTACTCAATGGACATATTAGTCCATTAATTGAAAATGAAAAAATAGGTGTACAAAATAATACTAATACTGAGGAAACTACTCAAAATTCTGAAGCTTTATTGCTACCTATAATGAATGGCGTAGACAGCGCGGAATTTCTAAAATACGTTGAGCGAAAACAAGACGATTTAATAGACGAGCACCCAGAACTTTCGCCAGAAGAAATAACAAATTATTTATACAAAACTTGGCAATACGAAGAAAGTCTGAAAACCGACAGAAAAAAGACCGACGATATTCAACTGTCGAATTTAGTTAAGGGATTACAGAACACATCGCCGTCCGTCAGGAAAGGAAGAAAAAGAATATTGCAATTAAAATCTGGGAAAGACAAAACCAAGCAAACTCTTATTAACTTTGTACAGAAGCAAGAAAAATCAACTTTTATTAGTGAAGCATGTAATATTAAAAGCACAGAAAAAGAAACAGAGCACGGAATTGATAGAAACGAAAAATTATCTAATATAAGCAACGACGATAAAACTATGGATAAAGCTTCAAGACCAAATAATGTTGATGAAGTTGATAAAGTTCTAGTGATCGAGGACTATAAAATAACTAACAATAAATCAGACATGGGTGATAATCAAGAAGATGATCAGATTTCTAATGATACTGCATTTAATAAAATCACTATAAATGGAGATGCATCGAATATTACGAAAAATAGTGATGTAAATGATGACACTGAAGGTATTGAGCAGACTAGAACTAACAGTAATATTAAGAGCCCAGAAGTAAGAAGAAAGAAAGAGGACATTTTACAAAGTAATAATATGGAAGATATAAGTGCGGAAGAAAAGTCAAACCAAGAACCTGAAAGTATTAGTGCTTCAGCAGAAGAAAATAATTTAGATAAAGAAATTGCAAGTATCAATTCTAGTATGGAGTATGATAATTATAAACCCGAAGATGATGTGGATTCGAGTGATAGTGACATTAGTGGGATTGCAAGTGGCGATATATCGCCTCTATCTTTCGATGGAAATTCCAAGAAGAATGTTGTTAACGAAGAATTAGATAAAGTATCACTAAATTCAGAAAATAGTGAAATATCCCTTAGTAAAAGAAAAGCAATAAAAGAGAGACCAGGTAGCAAATCTCAATACGATAACCCAGAGTTCTTAAAGTATTTAGAATTGAGACAAGACGCTTTAATGGATGAACATCCAGAACTTAGTCAAGATGAAATAACTTTTTACCTCTATAATACTTGGTTATATGAAGAAGGTTTAAAAACTGATCGAAAGAAGACAGATGATTTAGATCAAGCTAATTTAGTTAAAGGGTTAAATCAAGAAGTGACGGTTCCAGCTAAGAGGATAAGGAAAAAGAAAGAAAAATTCACTTATGATAAGGCTGAAGAAGTTATACCTAAAGATAAATCTAAAAGACGAACCGAAAGGCAGTTTTATAAAGAAGATTTCTCAGATACCGAGGATGATGTAGAATATTTTGAAATTTTCAATATGAAGGGTAAAAAATCAACCTCGAATCAAAGTTCATCCAAAGAACCAAAAGTTGAAGATAAAAATACGGCTTCTGAAAGTAAAACTGAAGTTGTTGAAAATGATTACATTGATGAAGCTGACCAGTTCGACCAAGTTGAAGAGTATTTTAGGCAGTTAACGCAGCCGAAACGTAATTTATTTAAAGGCTTGATTAGAGAACGAGTGTGCGAAATTTGTGAGAAAATGGGGAATCTCGTGAAATGTAAAGGTTGCAGTGGAATGTTTCACATTGACTGTGCCAGTAAAGTGGTAGAAGTAACCGATTCGCCTCAACCTACTAAAGGTAGGAAGAAGAAACAAAAGAAGCGTGGTAGAAAGCCGAAAGGATTCGATGACTCGAATGACGATCATAGCGATGATAGAAATGAGCACAATAATTCTGAAGATTATGAAGTGGAATCCCGCACGATAGCAAACGCTGACGAATTTGAAGAAAAACTATCAACTAAATTAAAGGAAATGCACGAAAACGCGAAATACGACTCTAACTCGAGCGACGAAGAACTAAATTGGAGCGACACTGAGGTAGGCAAATGTAAAGTCGTCGACGTGATTCCCAAACAGAAGAAAAGTGAAGCGAAAAACTTTCCCGATTTCAAATGTAAGAACTGTGAAAAGTACGCTATTCCGGTGTGTTTTGTGTGTAAAAGTATTAAGTCTCCCAAAAAGCAGATAGAGTATCGGCAGAAATGCCAAGTCGCTCATTGTAATCAGTTCTATCATTTGGAATGTTTGGAGCACTGGCCGCAGACTCAGTTCAGTTCTGGGGAATGTTCTAGAAGCAAGAAGAATAGTGAGTTGTTTGAGGCGTTGACGTGTCCTAGACATGTGTGTCACACGTGTGTGTGTGATGATCCCAGAGGCTGCAAGACCAGGTTCAGTGGCGACAAACTGGCCAGATGTGTGCGGTGTCCGGCCACATACCATACATTCACCAAATGCTTGCCAGCTGGTAGCCAGATTTTGACCGGATCGAATATTATCTGTCCGCGGCATTATGAAAACAGGTAACCATTATATTAAACTGTTTTAACGTGCCTAGTGACGGAATACTGAAACGCAACTTAAATTTAAGTACAACCGAAACCGGTCCGATTATATATCCGATTTACTGTTATAAGTATACAATAATAGTACATACTTCTACCTATCGATTATAATATCCATATTTACATTTTTTTAAACAGCTTTTTCAATATTATCATATCTCCAGGTTCAAAGAGGTATACTTAATAAAGACTTGATTATGATTAAATACGTTTTTCGTCAATTTTATATACCATAAATCGACTTGTCACTCTCGACAGAGCGGTCGTGGTTTCTTTAACGTTATGAACGCCATCTATTGGAACAGCAAAATAATAAATAATCATCAATTTCAGGCCCGGCAAAGTGCCCTGCCACGTGAACACGGGCTGGTGTTTCATATGCGCTCTGGGAGGGACCCTCATCTGTTGCGAGTACTGCCCGACCTCGTTCCACGCCGAGTGCCTTAATATCAAACCTCCCGAGGGTGAGCTTTATTTTGATTTTCTTTTTAATTAAGTTTTTATTAAGGGCAACATCGTTAGTAACGAAATAATTACGATCAAATTATCAATTAACTTATTTAAAAGACAATATATTATAGCGCACATTGTCAATAAAGGAAGTCCTTAAAGCTCCTGTCTTAACTTTTTTTTCCTTTTATTAGAGATACTTTTTCTCGTGTCTCTATCGGATATCCGATATAAAAATATCCGTAACTATTACCGAATCCGAAATATAAGGTTTTTAAGTTTTCCTACCAAAAAATGAATGCAGTGCTACTAAGCTTAGTGTCTGTTCATGGTCACTCAGATGCTGCAAAAGCTTCTTTTTTGATGCTGTTTACTAAAACTGTATATATAAAATTGAATTTCAGAGGGCTACATGTGTGAGGACTGTGAGACAGGGTGCTTGCCGCTGTACGGGGAAATGGTGTGGGTCAAACTCGGACATTATAGGTTTGTATACTATGCAAATTAATTTCCTTTTCACTTGGTACTTAGTATTCATAATATATATAAAAGAAAGTCGTGTTAGTTAAACCATTTATAACTCGATAACGACTCAACTGATTTGGCTGAAAATTGGTGGGGATGTAGTTTAGAACCAGGAGAAGGACATAGGATACTTTTTATCCAGTTTGCAGGGAAATTATTTTTTTATGAAAGTAAACGCGGACAGAGTCGCGTGCAACAGCTAGTAATATATAAATATCTGAAGCATACATCATACACAGGTCTTATATACAAAAAATATTTTTTAACATCCAATGATAGTTAATACCAGTGACATAACTACTAACGTCACTAATACTATGATCATTGTTCATGTTAGAATTTTAAAGTAAAACCAATGCAGTGAATAGTGGTTTATTATAAAACGAGTCTACCGTATTTTAGCATAAAAATTTACACTGAGATGATTTATTAATTATTTATTAAGATAACGAACATCTGTTTCTTTTTGCAGCAGATGTTTCAAAATCAACAGGTCAAGAATTATAGAAGATTTAGATGTAGAAGTTCATATTAATCTCTAAATATAATCTCATCATGCTTTCAGTAGTACAACAATAACGTCTCTTTAAACTTGCAGATGGTGGCCCGGTCTCATTCTTCACCCATCTGAGATTCCAGAGAACATTCTAGCTGTTAAGCATTACCCTGGAGAGTTTGTGGTCAGGTTCTTTGGTCAGTATGACCATTATTGGGTGAACAGAGGACGAGTGTTCCCATTTCAGGAAGGTTAGTGTGTTTGCTACTATTCTATTGTAGTGTCAGTTTTGAATCTTTAAGGTATTCAAAACGACAAAACTTCGTAACGTTTAAATATTTCATTGGTCGTATTGGTGTTGCCAGTACTGTGGGAACTGCTGTAATTATTTTACACACTCGTTCAGTGGTTTTATATTGGTTAACGTAACTATTGTCTTGTAATTTTTCATGTACTTTTGAAGTTTACTGTTTATAACTGATGTTTTTCTCGTGTTATTTTGATAAATAAGATACAATATAGTAAATTTTCATTAAAGTTTATGTTATTGGTCAACCATACCCCTTCCCGGTAACTTATGGAGGGTTAAATTCAATTTTTCAACCTTTACATTTTGTCAGGTGACACCGGTAAGATTTCAAGTAAGAACTCAAAGATTGATGCCGCGTTCAGCCTGGCTGTGGAACACGCTCAACGGGCCTACGATATTATTAAAGGTGAGTTTCTTTAACCACTATAACAATTGAATTTGTATCGTTATTCTCCTCATTAATAGAGGGATCATTTTTTATTAAAATTCTTTATAACATGTTGTATGAAAAAATAAAGCGGAATAATACATAGTACGTACATATACATATATACAAATACTAATATTATAAAGAAGTTAGTGTGTTTGTTATATTGTAAAGGGTAATCTCGGGATCTACTAAACAAATTCTTTTACCAATGGAAAACCACATTATTGCTGAGTGTCATAGGTATAAAAAAATCGAAAAGGATAATTAACATTATGCCCAACGAAGTGGGCACGGATCAGCTTAGTACATTATATATTGATAAATTCTAACAGTAAATAATATACCCATGATTATAGTTTAATGTGGAACTTTACTTGATCTTAATGAATTTTAAAAAGGTATTTGATGTTTTAAGTGAAATTCTTAATCCCGACTAGCGATGAATACCTACTGAATGCATTTATTTCAATTTTTGAAATTGGTATTTTAACATCGTGTATAACTCAGTCAGTTTCTACAGAGAAGAACCGGCCAGAAGCTGATAGTTGCTCTTTATACCTAGTTTAAATAGTCGTATGTACTAAATAATCGCTGTCCACAGCCGCTCCCCCAACAAACGAAGGGGACGAAGAGATAGCGTCCTCCCTGCTCCCGCCGCACTACGTGAAGCTGAAAGTGAACAAGCCGCTCGGCGCGCTCGCGAACAAGCGCGTGGAGGACGAGCATTCGCTCACGCAGTGCGAATGCGACCCCGCCGCGCCGCAGCCGTGCGGGCCCTACTCGCACTGCCTTAACAGGTCATTTATACATTTATTTATATAAGTACAAAAGACGATACTGTGCAATGGGTACATGCACCTACTTTTTAAATTATTAACTAGTCATTACATAGCGATAAATGTTTTTATATTTATACCATTAGGCTAATGTGCCTCTATTCTATGACGTCACATACTTAGTAGGTGCTGATTGCTAACCTTTATATACAGGGTTGATGCGACACATGGGCATTAAATTAAACCACGTATATAAAACGAACTACTGCTGTCGAATAATTCAAAAAATTTTAACATCAAAAATAAAAAAGTTTTTTTTCGAACAAAGTAATTATGTAGTTTATAAATCATCGTCATATGAAAACACCATTTATAAATATTTACACTGATCTCAATGCGGCAACGGCATTTACTAATATAAAAATTTGATACGTTATTTATATTAGTAAATGTGTAGTTACAGCACGACGTCGTAATTTTCTTTAATAATTTATTACAACGATTTACAATATTAACTTTATAGTTTATGAAATGTTAAAATTATGCGATCTTTTATTTAATTTATAGTGTTCATATCGGTAGCATACACTTCACGCGTAAATCGATACCATGCCATTGTACTGTTTCCTTTTTTAATCTATTGACAAAATACCATACTAATGCATTTAATTATTCTACCACTGTCCACAATAAAAAACCTCGAATAATCTCACAATATGTGTCCAATTACAATAATAAATATTAAACTGCCACTATTTTATCCTAAACACTAATTACTACGGTATAAGGAGCGTGCTTCACAACAATAAAAAAGCGCGGGCGCATCTCGTTGAGTAACGTCCATCCCGAATCGGACATATTTGCACTAATAAAAATTTGATTTTTCTACCTGGTGACCTATTTCTTTTTCTTTCACGCCCATTGAAAGTATTACTTCTTTGTTTATATAAACATAACACAATTTATAATCATAACATTGAACGACTAATGTTTTGCTCACACTGTCTTCCTTATTACACTAGTATTAGAGTCATTTTCGTATAACTTCTTGCATTTAAGAAATTGTTATGCATAGACAAGAGCGGCAACGTCTTTTGTATATGTAATTTTAAGGTGTATGACCCTTGGATAGAACCTCACGGCTGATGAGTGCAGATACATCGTGTTATTAAACAGCAAAAACTTAGAAAATTTATTGCGACTAAACTACTGATGCTATTTGAATGATTTTTTGTCTGAACATTGGCCATAGTATACGTGATTAAATTCAATGCCCATAGGTCGTATCAACCTTGTATGAAAGGGGTGTGGGTTCGATCTCCACATTGGAAAAATACATCTATTACAATTTATCCGTTATCTTGAAGCTCTGCCAAGCGTGGGGCTAGATGTCGCTATGTTAAAAGAGCAACTATCAGAGTTCCTAGTTTCCGGTTCTACTCTATAGAAACCGCCTTTAGAACTGGAAATATTTTTGTAATACCATGAAGATTCAAAAGTGTTACCACTATATGTAGCCTTGAATAAATATTTGATTTGTTTAAACAAGTATGTCCTTATTTTTTTTTTTATACAATTTTCCCCCACCTCCAGGATGTTGCTAACGGAATGCGGTCCGTCGTGCCGCGCGGGCGAGCGGTGCTGCAACCGCGCCTTCGAGCGGCGCGAGTACCCGCGCATGCAGCCCGCACGTACGTCCGCGCGCGGCTGGGGACTGCGCACGCTGGAGCCTATCGCCGCTGGTTAGATGATACAAATACATTATACATACAAACATGCATATATGTATGCAATATTATGGTCAAGGACGCACACATACACGCATAGATATGCAGTAATGCGCACAAGGATGCACGCACACATACACACATGCAATAATACGAACAAGGACGATGCACGCACACATGCACACAAAGCAACAGTACGAACAAGTACGCACACTTACACACACAAGCTCCAGCAACACGCACGTGTAATAATACGACGACACATGATTTTTTATCGTTTATATTTACGTGTCACTTAACGACGACGTAGCGGACATACATTTATAAACAATACTATATAACTTTCAGGTCAATTCGTGATAGAATACGTAGGAGAGTTGATAGATGAAGAGGAGTTCCAGCGTCGCATGAAGAGGAAACACGAAGTGAGAGACGAGAACTACTACTTTCTCACTCTGGATAAAGAGAGAATGATCGATGCCGGTCCTAAAGGGAATTTGGCCAGGTAATGTTATAGTACATAAATTATCACTCATTTACAAACTACAATGTGTCACAGTGGCATTACTCGATTACCACTTTTTTTTTAATTTATTATATTATAATAGATACAATAGATATTGATAGTTCATTAGAGACATTTTAAATAAACATAAAAATCTTGTTTGTAGCTATCTTACTTAAAAGTTTAATAATAAAAAACCTTTAAAGTTTTTTTCCTCAAATTCCAGTTATTCGTTGTGCCACATTGAATGTTAATAAAGACAATAAAAATAAATTTTTATTTATTTTTTAATTATATAACACTATCTATGACCGCAAAAACCTACTTACTAAGCACCTCCCATTAGGGTAGTTCATTTATTATTTACTTTTATTTATATGTAATTCAATATGTAATTACAGGTTCATGAACCACTCATGTGAGCCTAACTGTGAAACTCAAAAGTGGACGGTACTCGGTGATGTCAGGGTTGGACTGTTTGCCCTCTACGATATACCGGCGGTAAGTTAACATTTAAACTTTGACTTCAAAGTCAAATATATCTTTATTCAACTAGGCTGCATATAGTAATCCTATGAATCGTCGTGGCATTACAAAAAAGTTACCATCGGTTCAGAAGGCAGTTTCTACAGAGAAGAACCGACCAGACACTCTGATAGTTGCTCCTAAAAAACAATTACAATTATAAACAAATTGATTTATTTTTGTTAAATTTCTTTCTATAATAGAGTTAGGTGCCAGATTTTTAGTAGTTGAAAGTTTTAACAGATTTTGTTAAAGTCAAACAAAAGGAGTGTTCGACTTCTTTAATATTTAAATTCCGAATTTAAAACTTCTTTGAATTATATATGTACTTATGTATGTATGTGTGTTCATTACAGAACAGTGAATTGACATTCAACTATAACTTGGAGTGTGCTGGTATAGAGAAGAAGCGGTGTCTCTGTGGCACCAAACGATGTTCCGGTTTTATGGGGGCTAAGCCGAAACAGGTAACCTATCCAATTTTATAAACTGCATCGTCATTTATTCAGAAGATTAATAAATGAATTTTAAATCATGTCTTATATGTATATTAACCAATTTAAATTATGTTTATATCGTGTTTGTTAAACAATTGCTTCAAATCTTGGTTTTATTCTTCTAGGATGAATCTCAAACCAAAAAGAACAAAGTAGCGGCGAAACGGACATACAAAAAGCGGAAACCGATATCGATAGAGTTATCTCCTACAACCAGTCAAAAGACCAAACGCGGTAAACCAAAGAACAGGGAACTCACGGAAATAGAAAAAGACCTGTTAATTATTAAAAGTGCTACTAACGGCATGTCCAGTGATTCAGAGTCCAGCGGAAGACTTAATAGTATGGATAGTGTAAATTCGTTAAAAAGAAAAAGACAACATGAAGAAACAAATGATGTTAGCTCACAAAGTGCAAAGAAATCGAAGTTGGAAAAGAATTATGATGGAGATTGAATTAGGCGTGGAATGGAATGTTCGGTTTTTTTGAAGTTGAAACAATGTAAAAGAACTAAAGTTTGTTGTGTTGAATGTTCAGTTCAATTTGAATTTGGAACAATGTGTGGCAACGAAAATTTATAGTGTTGCATGCAACTATTTAAATTTAGAACACAGATATTATGTCAAAAACAATGCTTCCATGATAGGTTCAATTTAAATGTGGAATATCAGTGTTGAAACTAAACATTTGAATGTTGACTTTTATATCACATTTGAATTTGGAACAGCTATTATTTTAACTTTATAGTGAACGCTTGGAATTTAAATTTGGAATATAATATTGTATTACGCCAGTAATCTATTAATATTTAGAATATTGCAAGGATAATTTGATATGAAACTGACATTACAAAGGATTATTAAATCTCGAATTTTCTAGAAAAAACTGATCTAAATCTCAGTGAAAGTGAACAGTGAAAATGTATAAGGAATATTGGGTGATCATATCACAGACTGTAGCGTGTATAATAGTATAAGTTTTGTATAATACATATTAGTCTATTCTTGTATAATAACTGAAAGGTTTAGAGTGCCTCGATATAATTTGTGATTTTAATGTTATGAAATTAATTAAGGCAAAGAAAAGTTTTATGGTTTGTGCAATGCAAGTTTGTGTAAGTGCCTGTTACCGATAACTTAAAAATCACTTAACAGAATTTGATGAAAACTGTAACTGGTGGAGTTCCAAAATTATGTTTTGCTAATATACAAATTAAGTTGTCGTAAATTACCCTATATTTTACTTGTATTAGGAATTCTGACCATTTATAAATTATAGTGTTCATTAAATAAGTAAAACTTAAAAATTGTTTTATTTGATTTTTAATAATATGTCTGTTTACTTATATTAATATTATTAGAGATGCATTTCGTTTTTTAACTGAACGCTGACAACTCCTAGGGCTCGAATAGTGTAAATATAATCAGAATAAGAGCTAAACAGTATTTTGGCTGAATTATTAATAGTACGTATCATTTCTCTTTCTAAATAATTTTAAAATTGTCTGGATACTGTAAGCCAAATATTAAAACTTTAACCAAAGTCGTATATTCGTATTTCGTCTTTGTATTTGGTAGTTAGAATCAGTCAAGTTAAGCTTGTAAGTTAGTCTGTACTGCTTAAGTTAACAAATTAAACAAATCAAATAATTTTAGACCTTAAATCCTAGCAAAGGGATATGTGAGTATTATACCGAAATCGACATAGCCCTTTCCTAGCTAGCGGCTTACGTATGTTGGTCTATTTACTGTCTGTATTTGCTAAACTAACAGTAAAATTTGATTTATTATAGGTTATGACCAAAAAATTGTATAAAGTATTGTAACAGCTGACTGGACGAATAAATCTTATACAAAATTTGTTTTTTTGTTGCAGAAACTCTTCTATTTAAACTATTATCATTTCTATTGAACGATTTGAACGCCATCTAGTTAATTCAACCGGAACTTTTATGACTTTCTAAAAAATTAGGATGTCGTAGGATGGAAAACAGAAGTGAAATTTGAATTAAACTAGATAGTGTGAATCATGGAAGTATTACACAGACTTAATCTGATAGTCCCTTAAATATATAATCGGTCCGCTCTATAAGAAACCTAATCTGTACAAAATAATAATTATGTAGGCGAGACCAGCAATTTCTTATGCTTAATGACACGAAAGCTCACCAATAACGTTGCTTGCTATAAGAAATTTACCCAATAGATGTGGAAAAATTGAAATCTACGAAAACCATACGAATTATATTATATAGTCGGACAAAATTGTTTACGTTGAAATCGCTTACTTTGCCTGCTCATACTGCGTTTCTTCTTGTTTCTTCACGAATGTTCCCTTATGTGAAGCCACATTATATATGGCCGAAAGACGGACTAAGAAGGGAAGAACTTAGGTATTAGTCTATGCGTTATACGTCTATAGCAGATAAAATCACATGGAAGGAACTTAGGAAGTCTTAAAAAATAGTCTTAAAAAATTACAAGTAATTAAACAATTATTTATTAATTTCTACAAACAATAGGAATAGACAAATCAAATATAGCGTGAAAACAACTCTATACATATGTTTTAAGATCGGATACTTCAGAATTATTCCATTACGATATCTTTTTTCGAGAAACATATCTGAACACCACCAGATCTGAAAATTCGGAATATCTTTAGATTTTGAATTGAATATTTGTTATTATCTATGCTATTATGCTGAAAAGTTAAATAAAATAATCCTTACGCAATCGGATTATATTTAGGTATACGTGCAGCGCGCAATTTTTACAAATCTTTCAGCTTTCTTAATCAAATTATTTCTTTCATATAAATAAACATTTAGACACTACGACGCACAGTGGTTGATTTGACCAATTTAGCTGGTCATAACTCTTTAAGTTAAGATTATCGACCAGAAGTCACTAAAATCGAAAGAGAGATAGATAGGTGACAAGAATTTACCCCCCTCCCCTTGCTAGCATGCACTGAGGGCCTGTACCAACAGCTCGAACTTGACCTTCGTGCTAATTCTATGTTACTGTTCTAATTGATCTCAGTTGGCGCGATTAAAGAAAAGTTTATTATGTGTATTTCACTTCAATTTTGGCAAAGATTGTGTGTGTAGTTCAGGTAAGAGTTGTTATATTGTAATTTGTTTGAAGTGTTTGAACTTCATTTTATAATTAATATTCAATTTTAAAAAAGGGTATGTAGGAACATGTTTTTGTTGTCAAATTTCTTTTTCAAACGTAATTGATTTATACTATCGCCCTCAATCGCGTTATAGATTTTTTTGTTTCAAATACTTTACACATTAAGCTAGCTTATGACACATATTTTAGCTGGGGATAGCTGCGGATGCCTTACTTGGAGGTTTTTTAAGATTGTAGGTCATCGTCAACGTTGCGACGTTAGGTAAATACTAAATACCATAATATGTTTATATTATTTGGTTGCACTCATAGACGTCATATTCTAATAGTTATTTCTAATAATAACCTAGCGCTTATAGTTTACACGCGTGCCACACAGCCCGGAAATCAGCCTGGCAAGCGGCACGGCGAGTAGCCTGGAGGGGGGGCACGCCAAACCCGCTGTATAGGTCGCGGCACGGATGTTTAGCGCTGGACGAGAATAGCTGCGTATCGGTAGAATCGCGCTCGTAATTGACGTATTGGTGAGAGAAAGACAACACGACTGGGGATTGGGGACCCAAACAACGCTCGCGCACCCGAGCCGACGATCACGCGCCCCGCGCGCCGTGCCGTCCCCTCGATAGGTACCTTATTTTTAACTTCTGCAAGGTTTCGTTCAGCGCTAAAGATTCGTGACGCTACTTATATTTTGCTATATCTCTGAACCAATCTAATATGGATATTATGTACATCCTATACAGGTTCATTATATAAATAATGGCATACGGATAGAACATTCTATGTTTGGCTCTTGGCGAATTCGTAACCTTTTAAGAAGTAATAAAAAAGATTTCTTATTTTAAGATCTTATTCTAAGACTACATTTAAGTGCTTACTTACAATACCTAAAATCGCAAATATAGCAGAACACCTTTTTAAACTTGAACAAAATAGAGGCGGTGCATTGTCGCTCTTTTGCAAATATTCTTTCAACATTTCATTTGTAGTTTTTATATTCCCGCTATATCAAAAAATCTATTTAAAAATAACCTGAAAGGAAATTATAGATTGACAGCTGTCATCTGTCAACTTAATAAATATGTCACAGACAAAATAAACTTGCGTCTATTTAGAAAATATATATTCCATATTATTGTTTCTTTCTTTATAACGCATGGATACTATAAAAACAAACGTACATCCATACATCCTCACAAAATTTCACATTTATGTTAAATTAGACGTTAAATAAAATTGTACCTACATCTTACTGGTTTCTATGTTATCACAATTAATAAGACTTTAGCCAACATGAATTTACATAAAGCCATTGAATGAAGTTAGTTTCTGATAAAGCTTGATATAGGTAACCCACACATAAATCCTATGCAAATTGAAACCAATTTAAGATATATAGACAATAGACAAAAGAAACCTAAATAAATAGAGAATATAATATTAGTATCTTTTTAATGTAAAAAATATTGAAATCCGTTCAATGGTTTGATCGTAACAGACTGACTTTTAGACAGATCAGTCATTTTTATTCCTCAATCCTGACTTAATAAATTAAAAAAGCATTTTATCTCAACATTCAAAAGATCAAATTTTAATAATCCGACCAAAATTGAAGAGATATTTAACAAGTTTATATTAAATTGGCAGGAATTTATTAAAACGGACCGCCATGATTTGTTATTTTTTCATTTCCTTTGTAAATCAGATTACGCTTTCAATTCGTTACTTACATTGTAATGGAAAACATTTATTTGGGGATTTCAGCTTTATTGGGGGTGATATTTTATATCGATCAATCTCTATGTGTGTGCATCACATGTATATAAGTATATTATATACTAGCTGTACCCGCGACTTCGCCCGCGTTTTTGAAAATGCCTAACCCACGCCATTCAACGTGATTGTTTAAATTGCCATTACTTTTTTATTTATCAACCGATTGGCATGAATTAAACACTTAATGTTAAGTGAAGCTTACCACAATATATCATTGAAAACCCCATCTAGAAAGGATGAGCCGTTTCTGAGATGAGCGTGCACAAACAAACAGACAAACAGACAAAAATTCAAAAAATTATTGTTTTGGGTTCTGTTGCGTTAATAAAGATCTCCTGTAATATTTTTTCTCATGTATCTTCCATGTACAGACAGCAACTAGTTACGTTTTTATTATATGTATAGATGTATTTTTTTGTGAAAGAATGTGTTCATTCAACATAGATAATATTTATTTATAAGTAGCATATTTAAAAAAA
>JADANM010006230.1:6319934-6331053 GCA_026213755.1 Eurema hecabe | reverse complement strand
CACAAAAAACGTTATCTCCTTTCTCGGACAGGAAGGTAAGCTTTTAATAGCTGAGCTTAACCAAATGCGGGTAAAGTTAAAATTTACGTTCACAACTACCTCGGTACCGTCAGCAGCTCAATCTCGTATCCTTGAATGGGTTTTGGATGTGGCTATGTATTCTATAGCATTGAAGTAGTCTCCATTATGTAATATATTAGCTGGTTTGACGCGACTTCGTTCATGTATACGATTTGTAACTACATACACACACACACACACACACACACACACATACACAAACACTGACACACTTATCGCTGATACAATGAGTAAAGTAAGGTTATAAAATTGTACGTCATTTAATAAAATAACAGACACAGAAGCCCAAAAATTTAAATTTAAAGTAAAAAATGTCGTAAATATAGTTGCCAGTTGTCAATGTCTAATATTCTTAACAAAAGATTAGACAATCTCTTCTATAAGTTGAATGATTTTGAGAATGTTTTGTGAATTAAATGACATTGCTGACCGTACTTTTCACACTCGATGTAACACCTAGCTCTGCGCTAAAGTCTGCTAACCGAGCGACAACATTGTCGATGTTAATAATAACAGTACTATATGCTACTCTTAGATTATATATCTAACGGCCAAACACTCATACGCAAATTAAATTTAAGCACGCCTTAAGACTCGCAATTTTGACAGAATTGTATGGCGAACTGTCAAATCGGACCGGTTTAAATTGTACTTAAATTTAAGTTGCGTTTCAGTATTCCCACATAAGAGATACTTTTAGTTATATAAAATTAGGTATAGAAGATTTATCATAACATACTATGAAACAAAGTCACTATCTCTTCTTTAAATCTTTTTTTTTATATTGCATAAATGCGAGTAAAAGAGCCGGGCCATGGCTAGTTAGATATAATGAATAAATATTTTCAGGACATTTATACACAGCGCCATCTAGTTCCAAGCTAAGCCGAAGCTTGTGTTATGGCAACTAGATAACTGAATAAATTACATATACATACTTTTCTTTTGTAAATACATACATACAATACATGTTGCTATGTAGACCCAGACCCCAGAAAAATACAAATGTAAATAACCAATATATTTTTCCGGGGTGGGGATCGAACCTACGACCCTTCGCGCACAAAGCAGTTGTGCTACCACTGCGCCAAGCGGTCGTCAATATACAATGTATTGAGAGTTGCCAGATTGTGTAAGAAAATATTCAGAATTACTGAACCGATTTTAAATCCAATATTAATGATTGCAGTACTTATAGGAATTTTACTTAAAAACGTTTTGCGAAGGTGGAGTTAATTTTTTTTTGTCCATATAGTTTTAGTTTTTAGTTTTAATCGTACCTAGTCTATATTATTTGTTGATTCATTTTCAAGTTATCAGCGTTCAAACAAACCCGCCTTTGTTAAGACGATTATCTGTTACCATTCCATGATAATACAGAATTATTATACAAGATTACCGCGATTAAACTGGCAACATCAAAGCTAAAAACAGCAAACATTCCCCCGGCTCATTGAATGAATGAATGAATGAACGAATGAAGTTTCCGATCGACTTGAGATCCGTCTTAATGAGTTTTAGATTATCTTAAATTATTCCCGTCTTCGCAAATCTTACCTTTGATCGCGTCGCTAAGTCGGGAGATTTTTCAAATTGAAAACAAAATCGTTTATTGAACGGCCTAATCGATTGCTTAATCTACACTGATATTGTAAAGTTGAAGAGTTTGTATGTTTGAAAGCTGTAATGTCATGAACAACTTGGTTGAATTGAATAAATATGTTGATGATATATTTTATTCATCGTCATTAGAGGTTTGATCGGATATTGTAGAAAAATTTATTAAATAATTATTTCTCTTTAAAAGATCTTAAAAAAATTTATTTTAATATAAGCAATTATTGTTTTTATAATAATATATAATAAGCACTTTTTATAATGCGACTGAATCAAAACTAAAGAAAAAAAAGTCGTAAATTGAAAAAAGATCGCGAACGTCGCATCCTTAAGTTTCACAAAATGGCCGCCATTAATCAGCTGACTTATTTCTGTCATTAGTAATTTTTGTTGTGAACTCGGTAACTCAATCTCTCCGTATTTCCAAGGGAATTGTTTTTTCAAACTTTCCCAACTTTCAGACCCTCGTTATGATAAAATTTCTTGACCGATTCGTAATGTTGTTTATTTTTTTCGCTCTGATACTTATCTTCCTTTTATAAAGTGTACTAGCCGTGCTGTGCGGGTTTACTCGCGTAATTTATACCGGGATAAATAGTCCTTTGTGTTAGATAAGAAATAATAAATAAATAACCTACCTGCATGTCAACTATCATCCTTATACGAGTATATATACTTTTCCCTAATGAATATCGTTAGCGCGATTCAGAACCCGATGCATTACTAACGGTTACTACATACATTATTTAGTTTAAAATACATTTGTTGTTTACTACATACTATATCTATAATGTACTTAAAAATACATTTTTATAGTGTATAAACAATTACAAAAGTTAATGAACACATTTAAGATTCATAATTTTCCTCTAAAATATTTCAAAAGATTGGCTTTTTAATGTTATTATTATTTTTTAGGGTAAAGGTAATTTATATTTTTTTACGTGTTAAATTACTTTCGTATTCGACTGTACCTTGTATTGGTAACCTCAATGCTTGCAGCTGCACAGAATAATAAATAAGTCTACGTCGTAGTAAGACGTGTCCGTATTAAAACATTTATGAAACCTTTCAATTTGTTCCATAGACATTTATTTGCTTTCCAAGAAAATAGGAACGGTGGAAAATAGATTTTGTTTAATTATGTGTGTAGTGACCGCTACTAATGCGCCGAGTTCTGAATCGCGCTTACGATTTTTTTTCGAGACTTAGCATATATATCTACATCTTCTCGACATTAAATTATTTTGGCTAACGGTCAGTCAGTTGTTTTACTGGCTCAGGATCCTCCCTTTGGTTCAGAGGGAGGTTACATCCCCCTTCCTTCACATATAGGATAAACAATGAACTTTTAAACTCTCGTTCAAAATCCACAATCTTTCTTATTTCCATTAACCATGCCATACAAAATTAAACGACCCTGTCGTGAAAAGGGTTAACCAATAAAATTAATCCAAAATATCGGCTTGACTTTTTTTATTACTCCGTTTAAGTATAATTAATTAATTTTCCGTTGGTTATCTAGAAGAGAACATACATATTTACACTTGTAAATAAGAACACCTAAGTAATGACCACGACATATGTTAAGAGACATCAAATAAGAACAAGCATCCATCTTAGTTGAGACGAAGCCAGGTGACGCAACATGTTCACCAACAGGCGACGCGCTGCAATTAGATTACTGTCAGTTAACTGAATTACATCATTAATTGCTTATTAACCTGCAAGTTAATATTTAACATACTTACATACGTCAGCTACTATTTAAAACGAAGAAATAAGAACTAGTTAATAATTATCATATACATAAATATGTGATGAATATATGTTGATAGAAAAAAGGGGAATTTCATAATTTTCTTTGTTTTCCATACAAAGCAATTTCTAAAGAGATGCAATAATTTACGAATACTAACTTTAATACAAGCCAAGTATTGTAAGAGTAAGAAGCTAACTGAATCTCTAAATATGCTACACCGATTTTGAAAAGTAGTCACGAGGAGTAAGTCACATTTATTCGTTATACGGCTTGTATGTATAATAAATAAAACACGTTTTCTTAAGTGTTCCAAAAATATAACTTAAGGAATCAAAAAGAACAACTATCAGAGTTTCTTGCCGGTTCTTCTCTGTAGAAACTGCCTTTCGAACCGGTGGTAAATGTTTTGTAATAGCATGACGATTCAAAAGTGTTACTTTATGTAGCCTAATTGAATAAAGGTACGTTTGACTTTGACAAAAGTATTTACCTTTTTATCTCCCTGCATCTAAGTTGAAAATCTTATAAATTCATTTCCTACTTCGTAAAGTTAAACTGGCATCATTTTTCTCACAGTAAATACAAAGCTTTTACTCTTATTAAGAGTTATTGCCGACAACCCACCGTTCAGAGAAGCTTTAGTGAAAAGTGGATGGAACTTCTAATTTTTATTTCCACAAATTTGGACGTTTCAACAAACTAGTAATGTCCCGTGGTTGCATTTACTGAAAACCCGTGGCCGTTATATCGATATTTTTAATTAGTATTTGACACATAATAAATTATTATTAGTTGAAAGAATTTGTACAATCTGGTTCAGTACTTTCATAGGCTGTTCCTTAACAACTTGATAGACTGACAAAATTTGGTTCATAAACTACCCTTATCTAAATCATTTCATAGTATAGATTAAACTTGAATTCTCCTGTCTGTCTGTCCCAATGTTCTTCAAAATCTTTAAAACTACGCCACCGATATTCGTGCCTTTTTATCAGATTAAGTGATTTAAGAGGTATTTTATGAGCCGGTATTTTTACATGCATAAATGCGGGTGTAACCATCGAATGCGGCTTGTTCTATATAAATGTTAATTACCTAAGCCACCTGTCGAACTCCGACAAGTTACGAGTAGACAAAAGCTCCTTATCTTTTCCATTTGAACTTTGCGCCTCTTGTCACGTTTTGACTTTTAGCTAAACAATAAAACGTTTAGGAGCGTTATTTATGATACTAACGCTAAGTATGTATAGGTTAAAATTATTTCATTTATGTTTTTTTTTGGATCAGTATAATATACTGTTTTTAAATGCTAAATACACCATTTATTAAATGTTTTGGGTAATTGTTTTTAATTCGACCTTTAACCTTTAAGTATGGACGCCATGTTTTCTGAACATTACTGTGGACGTGGAGTCTGACAGGCTTCTATATGTACAAGATTTTTTTAGGATAAGAACACTCTCGACGTCTTTCAAACAAAAAAACCGCATTAAAGTCGGATCATACATTTGGGAGTTACATTGTCTCAAAAAGAAACACACACACTGATACGCGCAAGTCAAACTTATAATACCCGGCGTTTTTGCGTCGGGGGTTAAAAAAGTAGATAGTTTCAAGATTATTCAGTCCTATTTATATTCGATGCAAAGTAACAATCGAATCTTTAAATTTCTACACCATAATATTATTTATTTATTTATTTTGTTTTAGGGACGCCAACATGGCGTACATTTATTCAACAATTACCACATAAAAATATATATTAATAGAATGCAGCCACACTTAAAGGCGTCCACGATACACACAAATTTATAAAAACCAGCCCACTTCGTTGGGCATAATACTAACAATCCTTTTTTTATATAACCTATGACACTCAACAATAATGTGGCTTTCTCCTATGAAAGAATTTTTAAAATTGGTTCAGTAGATCCTGACCCCTTACAATTAAACAAACACACGAACATTACTTATTCGTATATAAGTATAGATTAAGAATTATATTAGATAATTAAATTAAGAGGAATTACGAAGATGGTCCCTAACGTTGGCGACAAAATCCGAGAGGATTTTTTTTTCATCTGTGAATTTTAAACAAACAACATCTCCTATATAGAAACTTTGACCTTTTGAACGTAAGAAATAATGTTATAGTGATATGCTCTGATGGAAAACCCATCAACTCATAAAGTTACTCCAGCTAACTTTATTACAAGTCTGAATGATTTATACTTGGGGAACTTTCTGGAATATGTTCTGAACTTTATTTTGATTGGTCGGCTTTGTGTATGGGTATTGGAGTTTTATATAAGCATACATAAACATAGTAACATTGGTTCTTAATGTGTTGTTGCATGGAAACGTATACTAATTATAAAGAAATTTATTTTGTAAGCTTTTGAGATTTTATTTCTAAATTTCCTGAATCGATTTTGAAAATTATTTAACATATAAATTAATTGAAGCTTACAACAAGACATTGTTGTGAGTGGATAAAAAGCTTCAATTTAACTAATTGTCCTAAAATATTAAGACTCCATAATAATTTTTAGTTGTGGAGTCTTAGTACTTAACATAGCTTATAAAATCATAGTTCCTCGCTGAGCAGAGCTTGCGTTATGGCAACTAGGTAACGGATATAAAACATATACATAATATTATTTTGTTACTACATACAATATACTTATTATACATCATTTCCACGTAATTGAATGAAATTATTAAAAAATAAATAATATGATTATTAAGATAACATTATCCTAGAGAAGTTTTAAAGTTATTAAATATCTCGAATACTTGAATAATTTAATCTGTAGATACTTTGCTTGATTAATTAAAATAAAATTTTCAAGTTATCCGATAGCAAATATTAGAAATTCTATTTATAAACGCGAATTTTAATCAATAATAATTAAGATAGATGTTTGTTCAGAACGATCATAAATACTACTACCCTTATTTTTAAGAAATCAATATTATTGGAATTGAATAAAATTCATTGGACTAATTATGGACGATCAATTCGAAATATTATAATGGCTTTGAAATGTTGCCTTAATCTTTTCTTTAACTTGAGCAATTATTTAATTAAGCGATTTTACACACACAGTGTGTGTTCTCGTGTCAGTAAAAAGTATTTAAAATTAGGAAAAATGCTATCCTAGATATGTATGCCTAACTTCAGTAATTTATATATATCGGCCTAACTTGAATGCCTAACTTCAGTCATTTATATATATTTGTCGAAGCGTCAGAAATAATTGTGATTTTATTATAACGAATTAGTTGGAAACGTCAAGCAAGATAGCTTGAGTGAGGTAACCCCGGTGTCGGTATGACGTTTGACAGCTGACAGATGTGAAGGAACGGCTGTCAGTTGAGTGATTGTCACAATTGGAGAGATCAGAGAGCGCGGGCGCCGACGGGTCGGGCAGATGAACTCGCTGCGTTACCAACTAAATCGTGATTTATCGTGTTGATCCTAAATCATTTTCTTACTGTTATAATTTAATATTGGAAATACATTGTTAAATTGAATAACTACGCTTTGATTTTGATAATCGCCATGCCTGATATAACGAGTTAACGCCCGGCCGGCCCACCTCCTCTTCGACATATATATATATATATATATCGTCTATGTAATGGAAGAAATCAACAACTCATTATTTCTTGTTCCGAGATAATCGCGTTTTAGTGATTTTTTGACACTTTTTTTGAGATTGTCACCATATAGACAACAATTATATTGTCGGCAATTTTATATGTTTTAAATATGATTGCTGTCGATCCTATGCTTAATAAAACTAATTTCTGCCATGAGCCAAAAAAATTATAAAAATAAAATACCAAGTTATCTAATTTTGCCACAACAAAATAATGCAAACATACCGTAGTTAGCTAATTCTTTATGGTAGTTATTCAGTTTTTCCGCACATTAGATTGATGTGAATACATGAATTTGGGTCAAATAAGTACATTTATTGAGTTTTGAACGTAATGAAATATTGATATACGAAAGTTAGGCATACTTAGTGAAAGACAATTTAGGTAATATTTTTACTGATTGTGGATCTGATTAAATTAAAAAAACCTGGGTTGGCAATAAAAACATTGTTTATTAAAAAATAGACTTAAAAATTATAAAATTATTATATCAAAATTAACATAATTAGATTTGGCAACAATATAATACTATAATATAATAAAATCAAATAAATTCAGTAATACAAAATAAATTCTAGAAAACAAAAAAGAACTTCCCTTTAAGTAAAATAAAAAAAAAATACTTTAATCACAAATAAGGAACATGGTTCATCGAATAGTTTTTCAGGTAACAAATTATTAGAAATCTTCTAAAATCAACTAAAAGCAAAATAACTTTCTTATAAATTAAGTATTATAATTATAAAGTAAAAAATAAATACGAACATGGTTGATTCAAGCAATATGTAGAGTATAAAAAATTAATCGGCTGCATCTGATGAATCAGTGCATGTTTCTTTATTCGGATTATTACTCGAAGCTGGTAAATTTTGATACCAACCATGGAGCTCCTGAGGTATTATATTTTTTTTACAGAGCTGTAAAAGGTCCCTTTTTTTTCTTTGCTAATATAAAGAGGTTGATTATATGCCCTAGGGATGTCTTGAGAACTTATAACAGGCATTTCAGTGTTAAGCGTTCTCCTTGTTGATCTCCCAGGCTTACAGAGAGTATTTAATAAAGTGAATTCTCCATCATAACTGTATCGGTACTTAATAAATGCAGGCGAATCCTTTTCGAACCTCAAACATTTTATTTTGAGCCAGCTAACTGTCTCTCCATTCTCTGCTATATTCTTATTTTTTAACATATTTAAAGCTATCAACTTTACGTCCAGCATATCTTTGTACGATAACTCTGTTACATTGTATGGGGTTGCGTTCTTATTATATCTTTTTGATCGTGCTCTTTGCATGATATCTTTCCATTCAATTATGGAGTATGCTTCTCTGTATCTTTTTTCTTTTTCTATGGCACTATGCATTGAGTCTACTTCTATAAAGCTATGACCACTTTCCAAATATTTCTGTTCTATAATTTTTATGGTCGGGTGGTTGTGCACTAAATGTAATAAAAAGGGCTGCAATGTACTGGTTACGATTTTGACCAGAACATGTATCGGAATATATAATTACGTGTTTTATAGCCTCAGGCAGCGTTCTAATCCATACGTTAATAGCAGAAGCTATTTCAATGCTGCCTCTTTTGCCGTTTATTTCTGTCCATATCATGCAATGAGCGTTATTTTGTGGAGGTTTAAACTCATATATGGATAAATAATATAAATTCAACTTTCTGGAATAGTACATGAGACTATCTGCAGTAGATGGAATCTGTAAAAGACTCTGTAAGTCCCCGTCGTGAGATAAGTGACCCGTCGACCTCTGACTTCTTTTTATCGACTTCTTTAGCCCTGTAAGATGCTTCTTTTCGCTCTATATGTTGAGTGTACTCATCTTGGGTAATAGTATTTGTTTTATCTTTTTTGTATGTGTTACACATTGTGCATTGGTCTTTTTTTGGATGGAAAAACGATAAATTGTATTGTGTGCCGAAGACTTTCCTGTAGATAGGTAACTTAACAGGTATCTTGTTGTCTTGTTTCGGATCGGATTCGTTTTGGATCTAGATATTTTCGAGATGATAGTTTTCTGCAATAATGAGAATCAACAGTAGGAAAACTTTCAATGTGGATTTTAATGTCGTTTATCTGGTCCTCTGCTGTTTTATTTAAAGGTTTTCTTTTGCCACGAAGATCCATGTGTGAAAAAGTGCCATTTTCATCAATATATTTTATTGCCGTTTCTATTGGGCCCGAAGATATACATAATGTCGCCATAAAGAAGTTCTTACAGACACGCTGATATATTTTATGTTTGAAAAATCCGTAAACTCGGCTCGAATTTCTTTGCTTCTCTATAGGTATAGACCTTTTTGTTGTCTGTACTGGTTTAACAATTATACGTTTCAATAAAAACTTTTTTGTTGACTAAATTCTTTAATAGACCAATAGGTTTTGCATATGCTTAGACGTTCTTCTTCGGTACAGACATCTTTGCATTTATGGCGACAATTATTACTACATCTTGGACTTTTAGGTTTTTTAGGTGCACGTATCTTTCCACCTTTACTTTTGTAAGGCAAACATTGTCTTTTTTTCTGCAGTTCTATGTTGACTTTCCATTTTGATGGATCGGCAACCTTCCATCTGTAATTTTGATTTTCTTTTTCTTCTCCTGTACTATCTGTTTCATAATCAGTAGTTTCATCTATAATGGTGGCAGGTTTTTCTTGTTCCTCTATAATAGAAGTCGTTAGGGTTTGGTCCGAACATACGTAGATTAAAGCTGGTCTTTTTTTAGTGTTTGTTATTTCTGCCTCGGATTCGCTGGATAAAATTGTTATTTTACTCTTTGTTTTCTTAACATTCTTTCTTTTTCTCGGATTCTTCGTATCTTCGTAGCTTTCCGGAAAAAGGTCTGAACACTCAGCTTTGTATGTTCTTCGTATTTTGTTTTCTTCGTCTGAGTCTGGAATCCATGATGACCCAGAATCAGAAAAGGGTTCTTCATCAGTTTGCGATAGTAATATATCTATTCCAGAAATAGGACTTAAGCCTCTGGTGGGGGAGCTAATATCTATATTATTAAATAATGAAATATTATTGCCATCATTTATTTTAATTTTACTGCTACAAAATGATAAAGGACTAACATTAATTGGCATGGGTGCCGATTGGGGAGGTTTAATATTATTATTAATTGGTTCCGTTATTACTGATGCTGGAGCCGATTCACATGTTAAAATCTTAAATTCATCTTGTGGAGCTAGCTCACCGATTTCACTGGAAGCCAGCATTTTTGGTAATTTTTCTATTGTGACATCAACGGCAAAATTCGTATCATATACAATATCACTTTTATATTTTATAGATGAAGAATGGTGTTCCGTTTCTATTTTATTTACCTTTTCGATGCGGGTATTCGTGGTCTGATCTATTATTTTCTTTTTTTTTTTCGTGCCAAATTGTACTACTGAGCTAAACGATAACTTTGCTTACGTATGTAAACGTAAATGGAAGCATAAAATAATTTCACCTATTGACATTTATAATCATAGTTATCTCTGACAAATATATATTTAATCAAAGGAAAAATAAATAAAAACTGTTATTTAAAATGGAAAGAACGCTCTGAAGTGTCCGAATTAAATAACTTAACTTATTTAGTTTTGCTTGAACATTAGGTACTAGCTTCATTACAATATTTTCTTTCGTGGAAGAAATAAATAACTCAAGTTAGCCAATTTATTTTATATTGTAGTGATCAGAATTAAAAGTTGTTAATTTCTTTATAGAGTTATTCATTTTTTCTAAAAACATTTTGTGTTGATTTAAACATATTCATTTCTACAATTGAAACACGAAAAAGGCGTTAATTTAGGATTGCGTAAAGATACCAGAATGTTTGTTAGACTAAAAGATGCGTCTCATTTTGGGGTTCACGAAAATGGTGAAAGGTCAATTTGGCCAAAATTCGAATTATTTAATTCTTCCATTATACAGACGATATATAGTGGAGGAACGTAAGGTTTATACCTCGGAATCCAGGGCCA
>JADANM010006230.1:6271726-6284585 GCA_026213755.1 Eurema hecabe | reverse complement strand
TTGGCTGATTCTTTTTGTTGTATTTGTTATTATTAGGAGAAGGTTCTTAAGTAAGAAAAGATTAGCATTTCACTTTTTTATATTTCATGATTATAGGGCGATACGAAATTCAGCTCAGCTAGTAAGTTATATAAAATAATAATAAAACTAAATTATTTTAACTTAAGTTTTAAATTACCGGTAAATTATTATTATATAATATAATTAACTCAATCCCCTTAGTAATTAACATGTGAAGGACAAATCGTAGACATAATAATGTTATTAATAAGGCGAATATTTGTCAGGCTGTGGCGTTATAGCATTCCTTGAAAGCCTTCGCGTCAGGGTGGCATTCTGTACGGGCCGCGAATATCTCTAATTATATATAATACCTATATGCCAGTTTTGTATGACGTATTATTATTGTTTAATTCCATAATTGAGTATTTATATTTACTAAAGGTATATCTGAGGTTATACTATAGCCTTCTTGGAACTGTTTATACTGAGGTAATTTTGTTAAGAGGTTTCACTTCATGACACGAATGAAAACTTAATATTATTATATATACAGTAGCACCTCGTTAAGTCGAACCTCGATAAGTCGAAAACCTTCAAATATAAAGAAAAATGTTTCCTTCCATTTAAACACCAAAACATTATCCATTACTCAATATCCCAATTGAATTACATACTAGCTGAACTTATTGGTTGGGTTATACACTTATAAGAATAGTATCGGAATCGCTATAACTATTATCTTGTTATGTACTTAGTACAGAGTACTTGTGTATTTTGATAAGATAATTTTACAACCAACAAAAGTCGAAATATTTGAAGAAACGAATGTTTTCAACTCGGCATGGTCGAACGTTTTATTGAATTTCGGGAGATCGTGATCCGAATAACATTTGTATAAAAATGTCGGACGCATAGCTATTAATAAATTTTATGTTCGCAAATGCCACGTAAGATTAACATAACTGCTCGTTTGTCAGTCTGTATGGGTCGTGTTTAAAATGCGGATAAAAGATATTTATATCGAATCGTCTTGTGTCAACTAAAGGTATTTAATTTAAAATATGGTTGACTGACTTTATATCTTTGTCTGAGTGATTTGTAGTTAAATGAGATTGATTGATTAATTTCATTCTGTTATAGTTCATATATGAAAATGAAAATGAAAATAATTTATTCACTTAAATCACATTGTGATATTTATGAACGTCAAAACTAAAAATATAGATCAATACAGACATGTTGTTGCAGCCACACAATTTGCTTTGTCCAATGCATTACGTTATTGCAAAAAAATATAAAATAATTTTGCCGTCTGTCTGTTTCAATCTATAAACGCCTGTTTCCAAAGGGTAAGGTGTATGAGAAGAATATAGGCAAAGAATAATAATATAGTTAAGCTACATATAGAATAACATAACCAACTTCTTGGAGGAGGACGCTGTATCCATTACAGGATCTTGTACTACTTACTATAAATTAAAAGTTTAAAAAACCACCGACAGACTTTATTTAAAGAAAGAAAGTAACGCATACATTGAAATAAAAGAGTCCCAATATAAAACAATATATTATGATAATATTTTTGTCCAAGTTTAAAAATATTTATTAAAAACTACGTCATAAAACGCCATGTTGTATTAAACTTCGCATGTTTTGTATTAAAATATTCCATTTATCAAAACTATTGTCCGGTTGCGCCGTGCATATGATTTGTGTACGCATACTAACCTACTTTTATGAAAGCCTGGTACCAGCCTGAATCTGAACTTTGATTTGTATAGCGTATTTATTTATATAAAAATAAATATTTATTTATGCATATTGTTTTTAGTTTATATTAAATGGCAAAAAGGTGTGTTGTGTTTTTTTAATACCTCGTAAATCGTTAACCGCTTATTCGCGCGTAATCTTTCATACAAATAACTTAAATTAAAAAAATAATAATTTCATAAAAGAAAGCTTCTACATTTAATGTACTGACCATTATTTTCCAATAATAAATCTGAAATAGATTAGAAAAGGCCTTTAATTTCATAAATCAATGCTACGGAACTTTGTACGTGAATCCGACACGCACTTGGCTGGTTTTAATTTGATGGATTAATTATATTTGAAGGGACATGCCTAGTATAATATGTATTAATAATTTCATATTTTAAATGTATAAATGTTTTTTATAATATAGTGCAGTTACTTTAACTAATAGACAGTACATAACATTATAATATCTAGACGTTTTAGACTGTGTGTGTTAACCTGAAAAAGATGAATTAAATCTGATAAAATTCGCGTGAAACGGATAGTTTTATGTGTATATACTCAGGAATATTGTATAATTGTTATAATTCATAAGTATAAAATAAAAATAAAACTAATTTCTGTACATAAAACGTATACGCTACTTCTTATGAAAACCGTAGTTTAGATGACGTCATTTTGAATTCACATCGAAAATTAATTTTAGAACTCGATGAATTATTTTAATAATTTATGACTTTATTATTTATACAAAAAATTATACACATACTTAACTTTTGTACTTGTAATAGGCAGCCTTGTGGCCATAAGCTATTTCTACCAGACGACCATTAAAAAGAACCAAATAAGAAATCAGAAGGAAGCAATCGCTATATTGAAAATATAATATTTATACAGAAAGGATGGACTTATCAAAAGTAAATTTTAAATAGTACCTTGGGTATTGTTTGTTATGTTAATTTTGAGTTTTTGTAGAAAGATATAATGTTTAAAAATAAGTCTAAACATAATTGTTGTGAAAAGTCTATTTTGTATATAGAAACAATTAGTACATACGGAATAAAACATATTATTTAATATTACATACGTATGAGAATGTAAATAGAATTTAGATTGTGTTAAAAATATTTACTCATAATAAATACCTCAAAAATTAAAAGATTTTTAAATATTTAGCTTAGGAGGAGATTTGTATATAATATATGTAAAATTAGATTAGTCTAGAACGTGTTTTAATTTTGTAAAGAGATGTGAAATAAACGAGAAATTATAATAATATTGTGTTTTTAATTGTACCTTTCGTATAATAAATTTATCTATTATATAAAAATGAATCGCAAAATGTGTTGGTAAGCGCATAACTCGATAAGAGCTGAATCGATTTAGATTAATCTTTTTTAGGATATTCTTGGATGTATGAGAGAGTTTCTTAAGAAAAAAAATTGTAGGAAGGGGAATAATAAAAATAGGGGAGAATTTGTACAGCTTGAAGGTCAGGTCGGGCCAGCTAGTTATAAATACATGCGAAATAGGAGACAAGAGCTATATGCCTAATAATGAAGATGTAATACCATCCTCACCACCTTGACAGCTGGCAGTCAAGCACAGTGCGTTTTCGCAGGAACTTTTTACCACGTACGACCATCTTGTGGAATCAGCTTCCTCATGCAGCGTTCCCGAACACGTACGACATAGGAACCTTTACAACACACTCGTGACATCACGAGTGCTCATGGGCGGCGCTGATCACTGTCCATCAAGTCAATCCAGGGGGCAAACCCCCAATATATAAAAAAAAATTATGAGTAGGTACATACTCGTACATGTGTGTAGTATGGTAGTGTGGGTACGATGTATAAATTTATGGATATATGGATGTCTGGGCTGTATACAGTAGTGCTTATCACAATAATGAATATAAGAATGAATTAAATAATTAATTGGTGTTTAGCACAAGTAACTATTGAAACCGCATCTTTAGATAAAATAATGACAATTTGAAAATAAAGTTAAAAAATAATAATAAATAATAATAATGTAAATTTTACAAAAAGCCATTGCATATATAATTGCATATATAATATGTGGAAACACCCAACACGTTCTTGTATATTTTTTTTGTGCTATAAAGTAACAAACTAAAACAACACCCTTATCGGCTCACAGAGCTCCACAAATAGTCCCAAAGAGTTTTTGTAAAATCCTTTTAAAGCAAAAACGTAACAAGGAAATGTTGAAAGAGAAATGAGAGTGAAATTCCGTATTGAAATACTCTAGCGTCTGCGAAATATCAGCAGGTAGTGACATATCACAGTATACCTTGTATATAACATAACAGTTATTTTTTTCGCGACTATGGCGGAAATAAAAAAAATATTATACATACAGACAAATTGAGAACCTCCTCGTTTTTTAAGTCAGTTAAAAAGGAAGTGTAATGGATAAAGGTTTTGGCAGTCTACGCAGGTTTGTATGTTCTTTAACTAAAAGCTTATGTACATACAAATCTGATTTTATTTTAGAAAAAGTATTGCCAAATGATTCGGTTTTAAAGAATGTGTCTAATGATTGCTAGGGATATAGGCGAATTACAGTTACTGGGTTGTCGGATTTTTAATTGTTATACTTTTCTTGTTTTAGTGTACAATAGGAATAACGATGGGTATTTCAAAACGTTGGCTTGAACCATATCTATACGTACTTATAACACATATAAAATAGTTTGTTTATAGGTTTAAGAGTACTAATCTTTGTGAATATAGGAAAGTAAGATTTAAAGAAACATGCTTTAGTAATCAATTGAAAATAGAAATATACCGTACCAGGTGATGTCACGGGTATATAATAGGTATGTAGCAGTGATATAACAGGTATGTAGTGTATACCAGGTTGAGTCTAGCATACACGGTGACCTAGTTCAGAGAATCCCGTTTGAAAGTTGCGAGATTTTAATCATTTGAATTAACTTAATGTACGGGAACCAGTATTAGTAGAACTAGTATGTTATCAGTACAGTGACACAGACGGTAACCTTTTTCATGTATAAATATTATAATAGTCGAGTTTTTGTTTATATTTACAATAATTGTATGTTCTCATTTTAAAAAGAGCGACTATCAGAGTTTCTTGCCGGTTCTTCTCTGTAGAAACTGCCTTCCGAACCGGTGGTAAATGTTTTGTAATACCATGACGATTCAAAATTGTTACTTTATGTAGCGTAAATGAATAAAGATACTTTTGACTTTTGACTTTTAGTATGAAACAACATCGCTGTCTGTCTGTCTGTCTCTATGTATGATTAGATCTGTAAAAGTATGCAACGGATTTTGATGCGGTCTTTGTAGACTGACACGAAACAATGCTTTATACCTATACTAGCGACCCGCCACCGTTTCGCTCACGTATATTATCAATATCTTACACATATTCAACTTCTTCCTCTATCACTATTAAAAAAACTGCATGAGAATTGGTTGAGTAGTTTTAAAGATTTAAGCATACACAGGGATATAGGGCCAGAGAAAGCTACTTTATTTTATACTATGTAGTGATATAATTTGCTTAATAAGTACATGCGAAGCCGGGGCGGGTCGCTAGTTATATAAATATTTTCAGGACATTTATACCCAGCGCCATCTAGTTCCAAGCTAAGCCGAAGCTTGTGTTATGGCAACTAGATAACGGAATAAATTACATATACATTACTTTTCTTTTGTAAATACATACATACAACACATAGCAACACCCAGACCCCAGAAAAATACAAATGTAAATTACAAATATATTTTTCCGGTGTGGGAATCGAACCCACGACCCTTCGCGCAGAAGGCAGGTGTATTACCTATTGCGCCAAGCGGTCGTATAAATACATCCATAAGACTTTAGGTATTAATAATTCTTACATATTCGTTAGATTGGCAGTTTGTATGAGTTAATCTTGGAATTCATTTAATCTACTAAAATATTTCAGTTGTTAATACCTTTTAATAGCTTGTAACTGGGCTGCCTTTAAATATAACTAGTCAGCCATTTTGGGACGTTCCGCCATATTGGATTCATAATGACGTCACTGATAATATGCACCTATCCAAAATAACTGTATAGAATTTTATCATTATAAACAAAAGCCAAAAGTAGGGAAAGTGCAAGTTCTCATATATTCAATAGAATTATATATTGTTAGGGCGAAGTTATGTCTAGAAACGCGGGTAAAAATGTTTTTTTATTTCTTTTAAGGGTTTATTCAAAATACCTAATTATCTAGGTCAAGCAGTGTTATAAATAGTACTCGGAAAAAAATTAAACTATTTTTCGTGCAACTTCTTTTAGTTATAATCAGCCCTTAGCTGAGCGTGCTGCTATTCAGAGCTAACTGCAAAGTTGTAAAATTAATCTGAAAAATATTTTCACTGAAATGTTTCTATGAGTTTTCGCTATTTCTCGCGGGTTACTGAGCAGGTTTGCTTAATGGTAAAGACCACTTCTCACCATATTAAGCAAAGCTGAGTGACAACTGCATTGCCAAATTACAAATTAAGTGAAAAAGGGAGGATTTGTTAACAAAAGGGATTAATAAGGTTATGACCCAGTTGGGCATTTTTAATATCGCAAAAAAACGCATCGTATCTCGGAACTACTATTTTAATATAAAGTTTTTTTAAGTAAGTCAGTATGTTCTTAACATTCCTAGTAACTGCTCATCTTATTTTAATAATTACTTTTCCTTCCAAATATACTGTGACTGAAATATTGTAGGAACAGTTCAGATAGTACGTTAATATAAAACACGAGTAGTGCGACGTATGCGGGCTTTATCGCCCAGAAGTTAAGAGACATATTTTATCTATTGAAATTAAAACTGAAATACACAGCTGAATAGGAATCATCTTTTTATTCGCTAGGACCGAAGACAGAGAATTGCTTCCTACATCATGGCGGGACTCAGACTTTGACTTTGGGATTGACGTTGACTTTGACTGTAACTTTGAAGTTGACTTTAACTCTGCTTTGACGTTACTTCATAGTGACAGATATTTGAGCAATATTTCACAATTTAAGCAGACATAACCGCACGTAATCCATACTAATATTATAAATGTGAAACTGTGTTTGTTTGTTTGTTTGTCTCCCTCCTTCACGCCGTAGCTAAGCAATCAATCGACCAGATTTTTGGCATACAGTTAGTTGAAAAGATGGAGAGTACCATAGGCTAATTTTTTACTGGAAAAAAGGATTATAAGGGGGGAAGGGGGGGTCAAAATTTATTTGAAAGTCCACTCGGACGGAGTCGCGGGCAACAGCTAGTGGTATGATATATGACCGGCGAGCTATCGTGTGTTATCAGTGATCACTCGGAGCGACGTCCCGGACAGAATTATGGTAATGTAACTCGGACATGTAATTAGACCTCCTCTCACACCGTAGCGTAATGTGTAAATCATTTTTTTTTATTAAAAATATTATTATTCGACAGGGTCTATGTTACCTTTATAAAGAAGAAATAAATGCTACGTTTTAATTTTTTAATCTATCAGTTTTAATTAAAATATCGAAATACGTCGAACTGAAGTATCCTTTTTTTAATATGCAAATTTATTTATTCCATAAGCTTTTCGAAGCTAAATTCTAAATCACATCATCCAGAAATATATTAATTAATTAATTAATAATTTCAAAAACTGCCATTTCGTTGGTCCTTAAATTTACTACTTAGACGATCTGATGTCTAGAATTTACTTAAATACGTAAGTCTCTCTAAATATAAAAAGCACGATTCAGAGTGGATAGCGGTCGTTGTATTGGTACACCTTGGTGCAGTGTGCTACATAAGTTAATAAACACATTAACTATAACTGAATCACGTCAACTGTTTAATATTTTACATTTTTGTATTTTGGATAGAAAAGAACATTTTATCATTAATATTTAATAGTTTATAAGCTACTTTTTTTAAGACCACGAACGATATGTACGATTTTAATAGAATCAAATATTTTATTTACCACTATTAAGTTATAAAGCTTTAACAAGTTTTTGTGTTGCATATGCTGTGGTCATTAATTTTTGCAGTTAACTATACAACCGTTCGCGTAAGTGTGACGTGGTGACACAGAGGCCCTCGTTAAGGTCTCAGCATAATGTAATCTCGCTTCTAATGTGCCGAGGGTCCGATGTTCACGACGACACACCACCGTTTAATATAATTCATAATTCATCTCTTTGCAGATTTTGCAATAAATACTAGTACGTATGTATGGCTATGTTTTTTTTTATATAATAGGGGGCAAACGAGCAAGCGCGTCACGTGATGTTAAGTGATCAGCGCCGCCCATGAGCACTCGCGTTGTCACGAGTGTGTTGACGCCCTTTTTTATGTATTTACACAGCATGCAAGTAACATAACTATAAGTATATTTTCAAAACAACTATAAATATTCTGTTTTAAATTTTTTCGTATGGTCTATAACCTGATATATTTCACACTACACTCAACAGGAGGTACCCTTGAGGGTTTGACTCCATAGGGAGTGTCAACATATACGTATTATATTATGTGAATAAATAGCCGTATTTTTCAATACCTTTAAAGTCTTGATTTTTAACTTCGCGTTATGGACGGACAGAAAGAGATACGCACAATAAAGTGGTCATTGAAACAGATACGGTAATCTTAAAAACATAAAGACTTCATAAGAAACAAAGAGAATAAAGGAGAATGGTACTTTCGGCCTAAGAGTAGTGTTGCCACTTTAACGATTCTCGGGATAATGTTGCAAGCTGTTGTGAAACTAACGGCGGATCGATAATAATTACATTAAGCGAATATCTTGACCCTGTGTGCTTTGTAGGGTAAGAGTCGGGCCGTTCTATTTATATTTACGTATAAATAGAGGAGTAGTTTGTTTGTTTGTACCTACTTGCATAACTATGAAACAGAAGTATACATATATTATCCTATAGTCTTAGTCAAAATTATCTGGGCAAAGGTACTATTTAAAAAAATACGGTGTTACTATATTTTATGGTAATTACCTATTTTATTTGTTTTTAGAGGATTTCTAGGAATAATTCTCTCATACATATTTTTAGTTAATTTATGCAATAATTATCTGTGACGTTTCACTCCTATTGGTCGCTGCGTGATGTCATATACCTCAGAGCCTTCCTCGATAGATGGACTACACAACTCGAAGGGAATTTTTAGTTCGAGTAAGACTTCCTGAGATTCGCGCGGGCAAACAAACAAACAAATTATTTAGCTTTATATATTAGTAAGTATAGTTTTCCCCCTCCTCTAGACTATCATCGTTACAACTTTTTTAATAGCTATAAAATTTCATAGTAACAGCTCAATTTTTTACAATCACAAAAATTCTATAATAACACGAATATAAATAGAAGTTATAAATAGTTAAGAGATCTTACACTATAATATAAATGTATAACAATAACGAGCAAAGGTCAGCGAGTTATTATTAACGGACTCGGTTAAATTGAACCTCAAGCTTTTGGCCTTGATTTCTATGGATTCCTAGAAATAGGCATTATTGTAAAGAGTTCATGCAGCCTTTATAACTGGCAGAAGGTCGCATGAAAGAAAATTACTTATTTAAAATAATGGGCTAAACGCGTTGGGTCAAGCATAGAATAGGATTTTGAAGTCATACCTAAATTTGGTTTCCCGTCTACTAAGTCCAATGTATCTTTATTCAACTAGGCTACATTAAGTAACACTTTTGAATCGTCATGGTATTACAAAACATTTACCACTGGTTCAGAAGGCAGTTTTTACAGAAACGAACCGGCAAGAAACTCTGATAGTTGCTGTTTTAAAAATAAGTTCAATTGTAATTAAAAATATGAACAACAACTCAGCCATTACAATATTTATATATGAAAAGGGGTCACCGTCCTGCGAGCGTTAAGAAATATCATTCCAAGGGTTTTTGTCTCTGACATATTCATATGTTATAGTATGCGTCACGAATCTTTAGCGCTGAACGAAACCTGCGCAGAAGTCAAAAATAAGCTATCGAGGTAGCGGTGCGGCGCGCGGGGCGCGTGATCGTCGGGTGCGCGAGCGGTGATTGGTTGTCCCAGTCGTGTTGTCTTTCTCGCACCAAAACGTTAATTACGAGCGCGATTCTACTGATGCGCAGCTATTCTCGTCAATCGCTAAACATAAATGACGCGTACTATACTCGCTATTGTTTTTCTAAACACTTAATAATCATAATTATTCGATTATAATATCATCATGGTGTTTTTCGTTTTTTTTTGACAGCAGTTTAGGTTTTAGACTTTTAGAGACTTTTTAGAAGTAGCGGGATTATTTAGATTTTACAATATCTTGAACAAAAGGAGAGAGAAATGATTTCAAATAGTTTCTAGAAATTTATTCCCCCGTTATATATACATACACTCAATACTCACCCACAAACACTCACAAAAAACATTTACATTTATAACATCAATAAGGATTATTAGTAATACATTCAACAACGTTTCCAATGAAACATATCACGAGCTAATTAATCAAAAGTCTAAAGCCAAATAAACAAATGAACAATTACCGGGAAATCCGAGTAAATGCAGATGTGTGGCGATTGATTTACTGTACCAAGAAAGAGGACAGAATTATACTGCATTTTAGTGAGGGATTAAATGCTAAAGATGACTAGTTCCTGACCGCGGTATTACTCATGTTACAGTCTTGTTAGTTATCAGCCTAATGACGTATGTGTGACAGGCTGATATACTTATAAATACTAGCTGAGCCACGCAGTGTTGCATGCGTTTTATTTGGGAAAATAAATTGTGTATTTTTCGGTAAAACGTAGCCTATGTGTTAATCCAGGGTGACAACTCCATACCAAAATTGAATAAAAAACGCTTCATCCGTTTAGACGTAAGGAAGTCAACAACATACACACTATACAAACTCTCGCCATTATAATATTAGTGTAGTTTAACTTGCAAATTATAATTCATTTCCATGAAGTATCTATACAAAGTATAAATTACATAGTAAATATATATTAATTATAATTAGATAGTTAGTTGACCTAATTCTCGTTTACCTGCCTCTGAAAGTGGCTCATGTATATTTATAAATGTCTATTTATGTCATCTTTTTACCAACCCAAATGAATTATTTTCAAGTTGACAATGCTATTTTAGTTTTGAGTTTTAATGGCGGAAGCCAATCTTAATGTTTAAATTCAAAAATAATTAAGTTTTCCCGATTATTTCACAATTTCGACTGATTTACCAATATTGGTCGCAGCGTAATATTATATAATCGAAAGCCTTTCTCAATTAATAAACTATTTAATATAAAAATATTAAGTATTTAGTAGTTATATATTATTTAGTAGTCTCTTATAACTCTTCAGCTTTATAAATTTAAAAATGGTATAGTATTCATAATGTAAATTAAAGTCACTTTATTCTGTTTGTCCCTTTGTATGCTTAAATCTTTTAAATTGCGTAACCTATTTTTATGTGGTTTTTTATCAGAGTGATTCAAGGAAGATTTATGTGTATATGCGTTATTGCCAAATGCTAATCTAATTTTATTTTATTTTTGTATTTTTATGAATATTGTTCAATATAATTTTCTTTATATAGGTCAGGAAACTGGGGAATGGCTCTCTCTCCCTACTCACAAATAATATTTCAGAGAGCGGGCGGCACCTGAAAATAAAATAAAATAAGAATAAAATAATTGTTTATTACTGTTATAAATACAGAATGAAAATACAATAAAATAAATAAACAGGCAAATAACAGCAAAAGGGCCCTCCCCTTTTGCTGTGTTGCTCAGCTTGTGCTACTCTGAGTAGCAGTTTTCAGCCTCCCCGTTACAGCGAATTATATCAGGTGGGCCACGTAAAAAAAGCTTGAACCAGCGCTATCCTTACAGCGAGCTCTCAGCATAGCATTAGCTGAGATGTCGCCTTTTGCTACGTTTCTACTTTACTGGTTTCATTTTTTTTTAATTGTATTTGTTTTCAACCGACTTCAAAAAAGGAGAAGGTTCTATGTTTCTTTGTTTGTTACGCGAAAACTCCGCCAATTATGAACCGCTTTGAATAATTTTTTTTTCGGTGTATAGATAAATACCTCAAGGGTAGTCCCATTTAAATAAAAAAACGGGGTTGTTTATTTTGGGGTGGAAAATTGGAGATGAACTTTTTTATACGCAATATCTCCGCCGATTATAAACCAATTTGAACGATTATTTTTTTGTTAAATAGGTATTATCAAAAGGGTGGTTTCATGCGAAATTGAAGAAAATATTTCACCCCCAAGGATGGAAAATTGGGAATGAACTTTTTTATACGCAATATCTCCGCCGATTGTGAACCAATTTGAACGAAGTCGGTTTTATTTTTTTTTAAGTTAATTATAGTAGCAATAAACACTTTTTATATTACATGCATAAATGCGGGTAATAAATTCCGCGTGGCTATTTGTTAATATTTCAATAAAAAAATTACATCTTAAAAACTTGACAAATAATTGGTCGTTTTTCATTTCATCTCGGAGGCTCCGCCGGGGGCCGTCGCCCACGTCGTTACAAATAAACAGGTCAAGTTTGGTTGTAATGAATAGGCTCAAAAACTACTGGACCGATTTCAAAAATTCTTTCACTATTCGAAAGCTACATTATCCACGAGTAACATAGACTAAACTTTATTTTGGAAATAAATAGGGTTCCGTAATATATTTGGGTCTTTCGGACACAAGGTGTAAAAAATCAACCAGAAAAGTTACCTATTTTGCGTACTCTGCCTAAACTATAAAAGATAGAACTATGAAATGTTCTTATTAGTTGTAGATCTTATAAATATCTACAAAAAACTCCGCGACACACTATACCTATCTATGTCGAGTGAGGCACAACAACCATTTTTTAAATCAAAAATCTTTTTTGGACTACTTTTAAACGCATTTACTCATTCTATTAATCCTTATCAAAATAATTTATTTCATCATTAAGTACAGTTAATGTAGATGATATTTGGTCTTTGAATGATTAAAATTGGATGTTTAGTTTCAAAGTTATGGCGAAATTAAAATATCACGATTTCTG
>JADANM010006230.1:6204207-6216031 GCA_026213755.1 Eurema hecabe | reverse complement strand
TACATACCATAAACAATAATAAATAAATACTTCAGGACTTAACTTTTGTTATGGCAACTAAATAACGGATAGATCACATATTATATACATTACTTTTCTTTTGTAAGTAACATACATACAATACATAGCAACACCCAGACCCCAAAAATTACAAATTATGTAATTTAAAAATGTATTTTTCCCGTGTGGGGATCGATCCCACGTCCCTTCGCGCAGAAAGCATTTGTACTACCACTGCGCCAAGCGGTCATCAAAACCATACCTAGAATACTGTGAATGACATCACTACTGGCAACTCGTAATTAAGTTAGAAAATTATTTGACGATTCAAAATTGTTTCAAATATATAATTACGTTATATGTTTGAATCGAATCCAATTTTGAATCGTTATGGTACATACCAACGCAAGCATCGTTGCATACCATATATACAGTATACATTAGGATATGTTCCTAATCTATACTGTATATATTTTATCATAAGTATATGTTTTTACTTCTATGCGTATTGCGTAAGCAGGTACTACATCCTATTATATTATGTTAAATTAAAGCTTGAACCAAACAATTTATATAGTTGTATTAAATAAAAGATACTCACTGCTAAAATCATAGTTTCGCCAACCATATCCAAAATTTAACTTCTTGTGCCCTTCGAACAGTCCAAAATTGATGACACCGTCCGACTCTGTCGGGTTCGACAGCCGTCTCGCTCTTGCATCCACCCAGTGCTGCGTGCCCAGCGACGCCACGATCAGAGCTATACACAGGCACGAGCCGAAGAACGTCGCGAATATCATAGACCGCTTGAACAGGTTCAACTTCATCTTGACTCACTTAAGCCCCGCTATGTTAGTTCCGGCCGCGCGCGACAGATGGCGCCGCATCACATGTCGCTTGACGTTAGAAACGTGTCGTGGGACGCGGTGAAACAGCCATTGTCTATAGCACCGAGGTTTTCTATAATCTCTCACGGAGACGGTGGAAAATCTGAAACAATGCGAATCGTGTGTCAACAACTGATGGTAATATGTAAATTGTTAACGTTCGAGAGCGGTGTAATGACACTTTAAACATCTTTGTATAGGGATTACCGTACACTAGCTATGCGCTGTGGTTTTGTCCACGTTAGAGCGAATTGTAGCAGTATGAAGTAGTAGGTAAATTTAAAATGAAAGTGGCTTTGTATTTGTAATTATTTTTACTATACAATCTCACAACCTCCTTATGATTTAAGTATAGACCCAAAGTCCCACTACTGTATTATATTTTAAAGTTTAAGACGTAGTTTAAATACAAAAATATTGTATTATATTGACAATTCAAGGTTGAATTATATTGAGAGTGTTCATAAATAAGGACTTACCACTTCCTACTTTTGAGTTGAGCGCTATTTTTGTTTGTATTTAACAGGTTAACTTTAACCAAAACAAAAACATATTAGTACAGAAATTACTCATTGCTTTAAATATATTTAATTTTTTATTACCTAACGTACCTATTACGTTCAATTACTTATTAATACACTTCCTTAAAACTTAATATTTTTCGCAACAAAGACTTTTGCTATTAATTATATGCTTATGTACTCATTTATAAAAACAAATCGTATAGGTCGCGTCACGAATGTTTAGCGCTGGACGAGAATAGCTGCGCATCGGTAGAATCGCGCTCGTAATTGACATATTGGTGCTCAAAGACAACACGACTGGGGAACCAACCAACGCTCGCGCACCCGACGATCACGCGCACCGCGCGCCGTACCGTCCTCTCGATACCTTATTTTTGACTTCTGCGCAGGTTTCGTTCAGCTCTAAAGATTCATGACGCGACCTAAACCATTTATATCACTATACATATTAACCATATTAATTAATATAAACTCATAACTTCAATAACGACGATGATTATAATGATTAAAAACGTCAATTACTTAATCGTATCGTCATAACAAAATTAGCTAGAAATAGGTATTCGTTGTACATATCTGTAATTATAAAATATCTGATCACATTCCTTATTTAATTAACGCCTTTAATATTTGTATTCATTACTCATCACAGACAGAAACTTGAGACTTTAAATTCCATGTACATAACAACCATTTAAAGTACCCTTCAATACTAAATGCGTATCGAACTTAAGAAAGGTACCTGCCAACTCGGATTCATAGGGCTTTGTCAGTAGAATGCACAAGTCGAAATTGGAAATCATCTCTTTCCACAGGTTCATGTGCAATATCTATCACCGGATATTGTACGTTGACTACAAAAGTAGTTGAGTGTATTAACAAAACATCTTAAATATAAAATTAAAACACACTAACTGTGCCCCGCGGTTTTACCAGCGTAGTTTCCGTTCCCGGGGCAACACCGGGATATAAAGTAACCTATATTTTTATCTAGGGTCCAGTCCTTTTAGCGCGAAAGAATAAAAAACATACATACATTCTCATAAATTCATATTTACAATATTAGTAGGATAGGACAGAATTACTTGCATTGTTGTTCCCTATATTTCTTAAACTTCTAACAAGGCGACCATATTGACCGCTATCTCCTGTTTTATGTATAGAAAATTCTAGTATCAAGATGATTAGTAATGTAGAGAGTGTTCAAATAGTTTTGCAGGTGACTGTACAAGCGTGTGGTAGAAATGTAGTGAGCTAATAGGGCAATTCCTTAGCGGCACGGAAGTGGACCGGTCGGCGCGGGCGCAACGTAGATTTCACCCGTTCATTCATTCATGTTTATTTTGCAACCTTACTTCATTAAGCGCGACCTACCGTCATCCTACTCATAATAAAATTGCGAAAGTTTGTTTGTTGCTCCTTTACACAAAAATTTCTTAATAGATTTGGCTGAAATTTGGCATTAAAGTAGATCTGACGTTGGATTTACACATAGACATATTCATTTTATATCGATATTGCCTCGAGAAGAAATATACGCAGTTTAACTCGCGGGGCGCGTATTGTATTCTGTATTTAACGGTTACTATAACATTTTGCACATGGCTTTGTCTGTGTACGCGTACACACGACACGTAGAGAACTTCTAGCATTTTATCGCGACCTGGCTGCACACGCGTGATTTAAATGTATTTATACAATAAAAAGCATCATAATTAACTTAAAAAAAATAAAACCGACTTCATGATAATACATATTCAACAAAAAAATAATCGTTCAAATTGGTTCATAATCGGCGGAGATATTGCGTATAAAGTTCATCCCCAATTTTACACCCTTGGGGGTTGTTTTTTTTATCAAATTTAAATGGGACCACTCTTGAGGTAGTACCTATACGCCGAAAAAAGATTTATTCAAATGGGTTCATAATTGGCGGAGTTATCGCGTAAGAAACATAGGAAAAAAACATACGGGTCAAATTGAGAACCTCCTCCTTTTTGAAGTCGGTTAAAAATCTGTTTTAAAGAACGAAGCATAGGGAACGTAGGGTCATCCAGACATGTAGCTAATCATAAAATACTTCGTATATTGTGTCGACAAATTGTAAATTTAAACATAATAGCAATCTCTTTCACTTCTTGACTTATCGCAAATAAACATTATAACTAAAAATGACAAAAATCACCCAGAATTGACTGTCGGATGGGACGGTCACGTGGGGTGAGCACGGCCTACTGACCACCTGTCCTGTCTGACCACCGACAGATGCACACGACATATGAACGATAATATCATATGCCGTTTGGACTATACTATGAATATACATAATCATTAGGTACATAGTATAAAACTCAGTCGCTTTTTTGTCTATTCCTATGTATGTTTGACTGTTTAAAACTACACAACCGATTTTTATGCGGGTTTTTTTATTAGATAGACTAATTCAAGAGGAAGGTTAATACGTATAATACATGCATAAATCCGGGTAGAACCGCCGAGCGCGTCTTGTTCTATAATAAAATAAACCGCTTATATGTATTTGTATTTTTTTACCCACGACGGAACGGAGCAGGTATATGCGTTTAGGGTGATGTTCCGACCCATCTTTTAAATTAATGATCCGATTTTGATGCGATTTTCAATAACGGTTTTGTGTTTGACGAGTTCATTTCCATACGGTGGTGTCATGGCTGTAACTCACTAGGGGGCGTCACAGTATTAGTGCAAAACAATGTTGCAATATTTATGTTATTCTGAGATTTTTACCGTCGTGGGTTTTTTTTTTTTCAAAAATTTTAATTTTATTTTCTCGTCCTTAATCCAGCCTTACTTACGAGAAGTCAGTTGTTTTCTTTTTTGTTATACTAATGTATGTACATATTAAACAACTCTGATCTCGAGTCCAATGTTAATTTCCGGCGCTTAATTCACGTATAATTTGGAGGCGACGTCACAAGTTGAATGTCGTCAGGCATGAGAGCTCGCCCGCGCCGCGCCGAAGGTCACTGCTAACTCGATGACAATCATATTATGATAATTATTCACCTTCATATACTGAGAAATATATGCATCTATTCATCAGAAAATATTACCAACTAGAAGCGCTAGTGATTTTACCCGTATTTATACAGGCATTATACACATATACCGTACTCTTAATTCACTCTATCTGATAAAAAGAACGCATGAAAATCGATCGCGTAGTTTTAAACATTTAAGCATAGGGACAGACAGAAGAAGCGACTCTTTTATACTATGTTATGATTTTATGAATGGTACGTTGATGATGAATGATGAAAAAACTAGAAATATTATACGTTAATCCAAATGATAGTCTACAAATTCCAGCCATATGCATTCCGTAGTTTTAGATAGATCAGTGGCATAATCTATTAACGGTGTACAAGTTTAGCGTTTATCTAACTAGGCAAATTGCAGTTAGCATTGCAATGCAACTTGTTACTATATCTACAAATAGGTACGTATATAGTGTATGTTTTACACGTTGTACTGTATACAGCAAGTTACAACAGAATGTTAACATATTTAACATTCTAAGACATTTAAAACTATATCTAATATTTCATATGCAAATTTAATTAATTATTTTAATAAATAAAATAATTCTACGCATACACCGACAATATAGAGTACAGTAGCAACTGAGCAAGGCATCAAGTATAGCTCTGCAGATTTGCATTTACAACATTGACATTTTGATTTGATTTCACACTTGTCCTTTACACCTCACGACACACAGTTAGAAACCATATTATACTATATATAATACTAGCTGTTGCCCGCGTCTCCGTCCGCGTGAACTTTCATATTAACTTTGACCCCCCCCCCTTCGCCTCTTATTACCCTTGTTTCCAGTTAAAAAGGAGCCTATGTTACTCTCCATCTTTTCAACTAACTGTATGCCAAAAATCAGGTCGATTGATTGCTTAGCTACGGCGTGAAGGAAGGACAAACGAAGAAACAAACAAACACACTAACACATTTATAATATTAGTATGGATATCTACATAGTAAAACAAATAATTCCCCCATAAACAGTGAAGGGAATCTCAATTAAATATACCTATCCTACGTTACAAAAACAAGTCTATAATTGGACTTTTTTTTTAGACTTTACCAAATCTCAAAACGAATATAATTTTCAGTGTTCATTTTAAACCAGGTAATTTACATATAAGCATACATAACTAATATTTCACGCAACTAATTGAACACGTTCAAAATGTTAGGAATTATAATTAAATCTCTCTTTAGACTTGGACTGTTAAAATTGCTTTAAACCTTAGAAGTGTACGTGCATTCGTGTCTTAATTAATAATAAATACTTTTTCGTGATTTAATCTCTCGTTGAATGTTGTGTAGAACAGTTTTTTAGTTAGTAGTGGAGATATAAAGAATCAATTAATATCTTCGCACGGTTTGATAGCCATATAAAATAAACAAATACACGAATAATCAATAAAACTTTATTGATATTAGTTGCTGATGTAGTAATTAGTATGATGTGCTGATGTGTTCAATGCAGTATATAAACATTATACTTGTTTGAAAGGCTTAACAATTTGTTTGATTGTTTTAAATGACTTAGTAGTGTTTACAAATACTAAAGAACTACTTTTTTTCTTTATGCCTGCTTAAATTATATTAGGGGATAACATTTAAGATATTCGTAATTTCTTACATTATTGGTAAAAACAAATGTTTTATCTTGTTATGGGTCATATGTACATATGTCTACATCTTTTTTAATTTTTTATCTTAAATTACGCAACAGTGTCTCAATTACAAGAGTGTCACCGGCCTTTTTTAAGAAAGATAATAATGACTAAGAATAAATAAGGGATACGGCATAAAATAACTAGTCTTACTTAAAAAATAAAACTTATTCAGTTGTCACTCAGTCCGAATATGCTTAAATCTTTAAAAATATACTAGAAATTGTGATGCGGTTTTCAAATTAGAAATAATGATTTAAGAATGTTAAATTCTTAGTTTATTTATTATTATGTACATAGGCATGCGAAGCCGGAGCGGGAAGCTAGTCAACATATAAGAAAGCTTTTATAAGATAACAGTTAACCAATACATGACCTCACGTTACTAATAACAGCTGTTAGTTAAACTGTTATAACTGTCGGTTCTTCATTGATCCGTCACAGTGCCTTCATTGTTAGATTGTTATGGTTTAAGGTTTATTAGAGGTTCAACTTTTTAGTTCAATGCAAAAGATGCGAGGTATGTGAATGGAAATCGTGTTAGAAAATTCTGTACTTGCTTCTGCTGTTAAATAATAGACAAATTTTGTGGCTTGGGTTTAATTAAATAAAGTCATTGGGCATAGACAAAAAAGGGCTATTGGGTTTTTGTAGACAGAAAAGAGAAATTGGAGTACCTTAGAAGCAGTATTTAGCACCATCTATACTTTAATGAATTTCGATACAATTGTACTACGTTTCCTATAGAAAAAGTTCGTACTTAAGTCGTTTGAAAGTTCTACTTGATATTACGAAACGTGTATCAAAAATCGTCCTCAACTAGCTAGAATGATTAACATAATATATACCATTGTTTCACTGTCACGGAAGCAATGCCGTCGTAGAAATTTGGCCACTTTCGATTGTAAGCGCGGGCGCCATTACAATCAGCCTGACAATTGCTATCGTTTTCACCGAGACCCGAGTGTCATGTAGTTAGAGGTATTATAGATGAATTTGTTATAAGTACCGCGTCGTTTCACTCGTCAGTCGTCGGTGGACGTAAGGAAATCGTGCTCCGAAATTATTCTATACAGATATGATTGTTAGTCTACTGGGCACGCATTTACTATATGAACATTGTATGTCTAAATAATTAATTTTAATAGTTTTTTCTTATGTAGTAGATATGGATATTACTTTGCTAACGTAGTTACTTGTACATTTAAAGGGACGTAATATATAAAACAAACTAATTTATCTTTCTTAGTGGAATACTTATAAAAAGATCTTTATCTTTTTGTATCCCAAGCAGTACCTACCTAGGTATTGCTTCCTACTAGTAATAACTTTGTTAACCTATCATTTAATTAGATATACCTAAATCTGAACATATAGGTCCATTTAGTAACAAAGATTTTGAATATTCATTCATCATCTTTAAGATTTTCTCAACCCTCAAAATATACCTACATCTACCTAAATATGAGTCATAAATAAATATCGTTCCGTCGTTATAATTCCCATTCCAAGCACATGATTATCTAACTCAAAGTGGAGCAAACAGAACGAGTTGCTCGCGTAACTGCTTGACCGGTTCGTGCCAATTGTATTGATACACATTTGCTTTAGGTACCCTACTTTGCATATTTTTCTTCAATCGAGATTTAGATGAAGAACTGCTTAAGACATATGTGGAGCATCAGCTAAACTTTTGCGGGTTGGCGGCGTAATGTTCCACGTATGGAACGGTGCTACATGGACATATTCGGACGCGAGTTCTTTTGTAGTAATATAAGCTATACACTACAAGCGTGTAATAATTAAGCTTTTCTGAAAATTATGTGATACGAGTTTCGTCGCTGGCGTTAAGTCATGTGTTGTTAAAATAAATACTTTGCACAAAAGACCGATCGACTTAGTTTAGGTAATATCGTCAATTGCGGAAGATTGCTACGTGCGTCCTCAGCAAGTCCGCCCCCCGAGGCGGACCGTCCCGCCCGCCCGCGGCCCGTTTTAAGCCGCGTGCGCGACGGAAACCGGTGGGTTTTAGTCGGTAGGGTCCTTCTGGCGAGTCCGACATAACCGCCTCCTTCTCCCCCGAGGAGGACGCGATACCGTAAGAGGATTTCCCCCCGTCAAAAAAAGGTAATATCGTCAAACTAATTTTTTTAACTTAGGCTACGTATAGTAAAAGTTTCGAATTTTCACTGAACGGACATGCACACAACACAATTATGTACCGCCGGATAAAAAGTAACATTCATTATAGTATCCACTATCCATACACGAAAAGCGTAACTGTTAAGCCCTGTGGTTGACAAATGAACTAATTCCGTATTATTTGACACTGTATGTAATACAGACAAGTGAAACCCTCAAAGACGGTAAATGATATAAGTTATAATGACGCAATGGTATTGTAATTTGAAGTGTTTCACGTGAATCGGTCGGTCATTTACACGACACGAGGAAGCGGAAACCCCATTGTTTTGGTTTGGACTTTTCAAAACAACCCCATTTTGTTTGGTATTCATTAAAGGCATAATTACTGAATAAAACTGTTTTTGACATAATATTTTAATTGCTACTCAATTTTTGTTTGAGGTTTTTTTTTTCTAAAATCATGACTGAGTACACGAACGCAAATTCAATATAAATACAGTCGTGTGCAAAAGTTAATCACCACAATTTAGAGTAGTTTAAGTTGAATAGCTCAATAAGCGATATCAACATTTTTCGATATCGACGATTGCATTCGGAGTAGACCTTGTTGTGACAGAGTTGAAATAAGTCAATACATAAAAAAGCGTCAGAACTCGAACTAAGCGAGAAGAAAATAATTACCCTGTTGTCTTTTATAACTTGTCATTATTATCAATGATAAACAATAATGTGCCTCACCTCCGAACCGCCCTACGCGTAACGTACAATTTTCTAGAAAGCAGGTGAAACGCCTATATAATATGCGCACATAAAGAAATTAACATCGAGATTTAATTGCTCAATTGTGCTCCATTCTGTGTGCTTGTATGTGTAATTATACACACCATGGCGTATGTGTGTGATAGTGATTGATTCTATGTTATAACTTACCTACTTAAGCTTAGAATAAAGTATCTTATTTTATCTGGCAATTTTTTTTGTAATTATATATATTATGTATATGTATATAGGCTTGCGCTTGACCACGGATGATAAGTGACACCGTGGTCAATGTTGAAGTATGTTTGCCAAGAACCTATTCATTCAAATTGGAAGACTTCCAGATTACAACAGTCACGGAAGACCCACTCAGATTTATTTGGTAGATAAAATATTTATATATTATACAGTAAAATAGCTGTGGGTAGCCGCAATTTCGTACAGAACAATTGACACCATGAAGACTGTTATTTAATCCAAATTGATAACCAGACCCAGCTTACAGATCTAAGCATAAACAGACAATCAGCAGATAGCAACAATGTTAAAAAAAGTCCTCCAACAATGTTTTGACGAGTCAAACATCAAAGATTATATCAGTGAAGCAATGATATTGTTTGTAGATGTTGCAACGTGACTTGTAACAGTCAGTCATCTGTTACTCGGACTTGCATTGAACGGTGAACCTTGCACAATGATCTTTTATTTCAGTCTGCATAATCAATGCTAATGTAACAAGAACTTGAAACTAAAGTTTATCATATGATAATTTAATATGTCAAAGTATAAATATTATACTAAAATAATAAAAAAATTACTGAAGCACTTTTGGCTTATGTACGATTTTGACTTAGTAAAATTTTGTGATGATTAAGTATTTTATTTTGAGAAGATTTAAACTATAAGTAAAGAGGTTTTCTCGGTTGCAAGAAGGAAACTCAATTCAATAAACTAAATGTATTTTTATGTTAAGGTGATTCAAGTACTTGATGAATGTAACAAGTACTTGAATTAAAAAAATTATAAATATTAGTCATTGTCAATGAAAAAGATTATAAATATTAGTCTATTTTACTTGAAATGTAAATTGTATACAGTTACAATATAATATATCAAATTTATTAACTGGCAATACTAATGGTTTTAGTGAGTAGAAATTATTAGTTAACATTGATTACATGTAATTATCATTCATTAATGTTTAATTAAACAACTTCACTGTTTTGGTTGATTTTGAAAGTCACCCTAATCATTTTATAAGCAGACTTGTTAATGACATAATTAAAATGACACATTTTTTCATAATTAATGTTAATAAATTTCTTCTTAGTGAAAGAGATGATATTTAAAATGCAATAAAGTCAATAATTTCAATATGAGCCTTCAAATGATAAAGACTTAGATATAATGAGTAAGAATCTAGAACTGTCCTCAATTCTTCTTTTCTTAAAATACTGAAGAAATTTATTAATGAAAACATTTCACTTATATTTAACAGTGGCCACACCTCACAGTTCTACTGACATATTTTTTGGATGTTTCTTTTACTTTTATACTAAGTAATTATTGCTCTTACTACAATTTTAAAACTTATACCTGCTTACTATCTTTGACTAAATATTATATATATTATTAATTAAAAAAATAGATGAAATGTAAAGGTCAATCCACTATAAATCTAATAACAACACTAATCTATAGTAAAGTCACTAATGCTGGACACTTTAATGAAAACACTGTGTTTATATGAAAATAACTAAATATTTATTAAATGAAACAATCACATCTTTTTTATATGAATGCAGTGTATCTCAGAGAATTATCTTAACTAATAAAATTTCCAATAATCAACATACTTTTAATTAATAATAATTATTTTTTTCATGTTGTCTTAAGTACTAATAGATAACATCACAAAAAAATAAAATCACCAAAAGTAGACAGTTAAATGCACTAATAGTTGACATAATATTAATTAATGCAGTAAGAGTTTTAAGAGCATCAGTGTGTTTGATATACTTTTTAACCGACTTCAAAAAAGGAGGAGGTTCTTAATTCGCGCTGTCTCCAGATTCTACCTATTCATCTTCGGTAGTTGAGCTCTATTATAGTCAGTCTTTTTAAGTTTGCTTTTTATAATATTTTTACTTTTTTTTAATAACTTCTTATCAGTCTTAAGTTTTTGTGCTTTTTCAGTCTCTTCTTTCTTTGTTTTCCTTTCCTCAGCTCTTCTTTTTTTCTCTTCTCTTTGTTTTCATGGTATCTTTGCCATTCCAAAGATGATACAACAGATGGGACTTTTCCTTTCCTTTTTTCTTTTGAGTTTTGTTTGGGAGTTTGCCAAAACAATGCTCTTTTAAATGGTTAGGTATTACCATATTAACTGAACTACTTTCTTGTGGCGTATAATGACTCGAAGTAGGTGGTTCTATCAATGATCCGGTGTTTATTGTGCCTTCGAGATTTTGAACAGTGCTTTCTTGGACTTTGCTAGGAGTTTTAGGGTCTTCATTGAGGGATACATATTGGAACGGAAAATCTAAAGTTGTAGCTTGTGATGTGAAACATCTGTCCTTTTATTGGCAGCATAATTATTAGTCTGGAACAATAGAACCAATAATTGACATCATGTATACCCCAATAATAGACACCATGTCTACCTTTAGTTAGAGTGGTCCAAAATTGTTGATATCTTTATAGTAATCTTTTTATTGGGAATAGAGTTCAAAATCGAACCCAACTTAATACAAGAGTTCAATATCTTGAAACACCA
>JADANM010006230.1:6147337-6177585 GCA_026213755.1 Eurema hecabe | reverse complement strand
AGATGTGAATCTCTGAATTTGACAATCTTTCTAAATGAAGTAACTGGCTGTAAAACTAGAATAGATGTCGACAGATTGAATATTGTGCCAAGTCTCGAATAAATATTATAAACGCGACTCGACACACAACGAGATCTATCGTAGTAATTTCTAACTCTACATTAAAAAAATAATGTTTACTCGTATCTAAAGCAACGATCACATATTATCATAACAAAAAAAATAAATTAGGCTTTTGTGTTTAAATCGCTCCCGCATCGTATTTCATTATAGAATGCCTTATTACATAACATTTCTATTTCTATTTATGAATAAAATGGAAAATGCCCAAGAGACAAGGCTAACTTAAAAGCATACCTTTAAATAATGAATAATATTGAACTGTTTCTCACCATATTCACTAAAACCATCGATTTCAGGTATTCGAAACGGCATTATCACAAAACCAGCTCCCAGTTCTGAGCGGGTGGATATTCGAGGCGCTGTGCCACCTCCTCTCGGGCAAGATCTCCCCGCAGCTCCTCCCCTACTGCCTCCTCCCCCTCCTCGTCTCGGCCTCCCCCAACCCCGTCCTCCGATCCTCCTTTCCTCTAGCCCTCAATATCCTCCGATCAGGCTTCTACAAATGCTCGGAAAATTGGAACTTGGGGATATTCAGTGATCGTGTGAACAGTGAGATGTCGTTCGCGGACCGGCGGCTGCTGTGCGTGGTGGCGATGAACTCGGGATTCGCTGAGCCGCAATTGATGCGGTTGAAGGAGTTGTGCGACGAGAACGACACGTTGGAGGATCTGAAGCAGTGCCTCGAGGCTGGACAGCCTAGTTAGTGAGATATAAGTATAAAAAGGAAGTCTGTATGTCTGTATATTGAAAATCACGAATGTAGTCAGTTGTATTTAATAAAAATGTTTATTATAGTGAAAATTGTCGACTTTAATGACACTAGTCGCTTTGTCAGAATTTAATATAATATTTCAGTTATAAAATTAAAAGAAAATAATTGTATTATTGTACAAGTAAAACATTCCTTATTATCGCTATGCTAAGGATAAAAAATCGGAATTTGATTAAAGTAATATATTTTGTAGAATTTATTAGTGAAGCCTAATCGACATAATAAGCAAAAAAGAAAAAATATAATTAATTATTCTTAATGAATAGAGATGTAATGTAGCGATATATTTTGTAGTAAAGACAATAGTGATGGGAAGTGTTCACAATTAATGTGTTCACGATATTTAAAATTTAAATTAAATTCTATTAAAAATAGTTTGGATTATAAAGTATAATTAAAAGTTAATTCTTACAAAATATTACTCCTCTGCAAATAAACGAAAACTTGTCGAGAATGAGATAGCGCCATCTTCCTTTAAATGACATAAGCTATAAAAGCTTGGTACTTTTCGAAAAATAGTTCAATTTTAAAGTAGATGGCGTTACTGTAGTCGTTTTGAAATAATATAATGAAAATTGTTTGTTTTTTTCATTTATCATAATATTATGATTAATGGAAATTTAAATAAAAAATATAAATTTACGTTAACTGTTTATAATACAGAAGAACGTCTAACTATCTTAATATCTCTCAAATCATTTATAACTAGAAAACAACTTTCATGAATCGAATCTTCTTCTTTCTATAAGTACTTACTTTCTTTAAGTATTATAAGTGTGTATTTCGTCTACAAGTCAAAGAGTAAGTTGAACGCCAAACGTTAGTCTGCGGTTGGCCTCGCCTCTCTGAACCAACATGAGAGGGAGGTTAAATTATTTTCTCTCTTTTTTACTAGAACAGTGTCTCAAAGTTTAATATTTTCTATTCATACGGTTTCATCTTGTGAAGTGCGTTTTTCTGCATAAAAAGAAATTAGAAATGTCAAGTGTTCTATAATGTGATGCTTATTTATATAAAACTAGCTGTGCCAGCGACTTCGCCCGCGTAGAAAAGTGACTTTGGGCAGCATTTTTGAAAATGCCTAACCCGCGTTCAAAAAACGTTCAGCAAGTTCAACGTGATTAATTAAATTTATTTACGTAACATATAAAGATACAATTCTATAAAGCATTGGTTTATGCACTAAGCACGCAGGCTTGTGTCGCGTAAACCAAATAATTTACAACATTTCATATTTATAATAATAATAATTTTTATCATAATAAACGGTTAATTGAAGATTAATATACTGAGTGAATGTGTAATAGAATCGTGTGTGTATATGGTGATGGATGTGTATTTGTGTGTGTGTGTGTGTGTGTGCGTCCGCGTTTGAATGATCTTAATATTGGAAGGAGATGATTTGTTCAGTTTCATCGTACGTGAGATTGAGGAGCCAACTGGTTATGAATTTTTTCACCTTGTCTGTTGCCCATTTTTTTATATTAGTGTGCAGCTGACAAACTCTGTTATACACTGCGGGTCGAAGGTAGATGGCATGTCTTTTTATAAAATTGGTGTTTGTAGTCGGGATAGGCACTCCGAACACCCGTTGTTGGGTTAGAGTGTTGAGAGTATTTGATATGGTTATTTCTTTGTGCATTGATGTAACTAATTTAAGTATGAATATCTGACGAACTCTTAACACTTTGCAGTCGCGGTAGAGATTATTTGTTGGAAATGTATATGGCAAATTTAAGAGGACTTTTAGTACCGCCCGTTGGGATCTTTCTAGCTGTATCATTTTCGTTTTCGCTGCCATAACTTTTTTATTTATCAACCGATTGACATGAATTAAACACTAAATGTTAAGTGAAGCTTACCGCAATATATCATTGATAACCCCATCTAGATAGGATAAGCTGTTTCTGAGATTAGCGTGCACAAACAAACAGACAAACAGACAAAAATTCAAAAAATCATTGTTTTGGGTTCTATTGCGTTAATAAAGGTCTCCTATAATATTTTTTCTCATATATCTTCTATGTACAGACAGCGACTCGTTACGTTTTTATTATATGTATAGATGATGACTTTCAATAAAGGATTTATTTCTCGTAAAAATAATAAACCAACAATGTAACTCATAATAATGAAAGAGACTAATTACACTGTACATAGGTACTTCATACTTGACGTGATATTCGTCGTGTCATTAAATCAAGTATAACTTATATCTAATGCATGCATTAAGTTAATGGATTAGCCTTATAGCAGCAAAACTATGTTTCGTGGTAATCTCTGATAATTATTTGAAACAATGTTCGAAGCGATGTCACTTATTACAATTATTGATAATTATAATTTACTTTCCACCTGCTACCCTATACAATATCTATATAAAATTTTAAATGGATAAAATAAATGAATGAAATGAAACCGTTATATTTAATTTTATATCAACGTTAATAATATGTATTTATTAAAATAATGAATGACGTGCAAAGCCAAAACGAAAAGTGATTGGCGAATTAATTTTGACGTCAGAATAACGTCAATTTAGATTGCATTAGCCCAACCAATTGAAAGATAATTTGTATAGACTGGCACTATAGAAGTAATAATAGATTAGCGCCCGCTTACAAGAATTAAAATGCATCTATCTTTCAAAAAAACTGCATCAGAATTGGTTGCGTTTGAAAGATGTAAGCATACGTTAATTTATTTCTTAAATAAGCGTAAATGAAATGAATCAATTTTCATAATGTATGTGTGATTAATGTAAATTATATTTTTAAAGCTTCCGCAATAAAGTGTTGAATATAATGTGCCTTATTCTTTATAGTCCTCCAAAATCTGAATCTGATTTCATATCGATTTCGGTCGGTCGATTCGGCTGTATTTTTTACTACGTTACAATTTTCCACTGGACGATTTGATCCGATTTTGATGGTTCATTTTTTATTTGAAAGATGGTGCTTCTTATATAGCTCTATTTCACTTCAGCTCTAACAAACGCGTCCATGGGAAAACAATATACATAATTATTAATTTTATAATTGACTCCCAGTTTTATTCGGTTATTATTAATATGTTTTTTTAGATCTCGTGTTATGCAGCATTTTAAAAACAGTATGTTTTAAATGAAACTAAAATACAACCGTTTTGTTTAGTGGATGACAAAAGTAGGTATATAAAAATAAAAGGCTTCAAAAATATCGTATCTAATATACCATAAGTACTGTAATTTTGCAAGTTTTTGAAAATACAGGGAACACTCACTCAACCTAGGAAATTTTTCAGCCTTACGATGTTGTTTGATGTTGATTGACATAATGTGCTTTTGTAGGCGTTTGTGCATAACGGTTGTATTCAACAACCTTAACAATATTAATCAAGCGCATATGGCATAACTAATAAATTGTATCGCCTCCTCATGCAACTTCATTTTGTATCTAATATTAGTTAACTAGATTTAGGAATTGGGTGGTGAGTGGTGACTGTTACAAATCATAAAAGTATAAGATCAACTTTTAAAAAATACACGCTTTAATTTGATTTTGAATCAATCATTAATAATTACAGTCGACTCACTGACGAAAGCGTAATTAATCAAAGTAAAACCGAATTGTCAGTCAGACGCCAAAAGACGTCAAAATATAATTTATTCCGTGAGAAACAGACGGATCCCGAGCAGTCTGCGACTTGTACTTATAGCTATGTATTGTCTCCAATAAATATCGTAAGGGCGATTAAGGAGCTGTTGCTACAGTTTACACATGCAGTTGAAAACTTTTTTTTATTCATTAAAAACTCTAAAAGTGACACTGTCTGTCTGTCTGCTCCGATATTACGCATAAACCACTCCACCGAATTAGATAAAATTTGGGCTGCAATAAAATATGAAAGTGAGTTACTGTGTTAGTGTTTGACAAATTTAATCAAATATACACCTATTAGATTCTCAAAGAATGTCATTATCGAATTTGGATGAGTATCCCTTTATCAGCAACCGCGTATACGATAATCGTTATTATCAGATAATTAGTGTAGTCGATACAGAGCCAGTGCACGGTGAACAGGGAACATGGCGGAGACTCGACGGAGTTATATATTTTGTGCTTTTCTTTCCGGAGTTCTCAGTGTCTTGTTAATCATTGTAGCGGTCGCTAGCGAGGGCTGGGTTAGTACAACGATGATACTTAATAGTTTTTAAGATACCTATGTCTATAATACATGTTTTGTTACAGAAGTGTCAATACTTAAGCCTGAATTGGAGGTTTTATACAATATGTTGAAATGACTTAAAATTACATTAAAAATATTGATTTTTATTTCGCAATATTATTTTCAAATATAAAACTTTTAATATGATAAAGATGAGGTCATCAAGATAGGTATAGGAACTTCAGTCAGATGCAATAATATAAGGACTAATTTATTTTTAATATTGTAGTTTGTTGTAGTGTCTCGTACAAACCCATTTAGGGTTGTATGGGAAAAAGTAAATTGAATGAAAACAAAGGTCCGACAGCTGCACGTGCTCTACACACTAGCCATTAGGCTTTTAGCGCTTGTCAGACTCGCACTGTAGGCTCGTACAATTGACACGAGTATTTTTACTAGAAATAATATTTATTATCAAGTCCACCAGTCTTAAGTGAAGGCTAATGCTAATGGAATACTGAACCGCAACTTAATTTTAAGTACAACTTAAACCGGTCCGATGTGATAGTTCTCCATACAATTCTGTCAAAATTACGAGTCTTAAGGCATGCTTAAATTTAATTTCCGTATGAGTATTTGGCCGTAATTCTTTTATTGACTTACTCATTTGCAGTAATGCACAACGATATTTATACCTAAAGGTAATAAATAGATACGTATAAAAATACCCCGATATCAATTCGCGCTAATAAAGTATAATCTAATTGCGTATTCAGCCTCAATACAAAAGGCGAGCCGCTTCCAAAACTACGAGCAATAAACAACGCTAAATGTAGAACGCAATCAGAATATAAACGTATAAGTTTTAAACCTTTTTGTAATAGATAAACAAATTCCATTGGGGCTGGAAATGGCGGGAATATCAATCGGTTTCACGAGGCGCAGCTGGACAATCTGCGTTACGTTCACAAAAATAAAATAACTCGCTTTGTTTTGAAAAACTTTTACGTGTCGAATAGATTGAAATGAAATTCAATTTGTATTCGGCCCGTTTTAGCGATTCTATGAATAAAATAACTAAATTATAGGATAAGCCGGCGGTATGTGTTTTTACGAAAGCGACTTTTTCTAAATGGCAGGTGCGACGTTTGCAATATTAGTAGGAAGATTGTAATTGGTCGCGCATACGTTTGTAATCTGAAAAAGAAGAAAATTTAATAATACAACTTTTAACCGTCTTTAGCATAAGATAAAATTAATTCACTATGAAGCAAGTTGCAGATATTGTAATTTGATGATCAAATGAATCACTTATTTTTAAATTCCGTACGTAGGGACTTTGTTATAAAATTATTCTATTTAATTTAAGCATTTATCATGGTAATAGGATTCATACTTTGCCTGTGCCCCTTTATAAAGCCCTGTATTATTTTAAGTTGTATACAATAGAATGATCAATGAAAGCAGATGAAACACAATAAAATGCGGAGTCACGTCCGCGAGCGACGAGATGTTGACATTTACATATTTAACATTTGTTTATCTTAATTATTGTACATTTTCTTTAAACGAGGATAAAAAATGTATATGCTGACTTTTCGTTTATAACCAACTGATTCGTCGTGTCGTGGCGTTACAGCCATCGGAACGCAAACTACTAAGGTACTATAGGTACCTTAGCGAAAAGTCAGTTTATGAGAAAAGGTAACACTGAATAAATTAAAAACTTAATAAGGAAAATGCATATTGTGATTTTAATTGTGACTCTTTATTTAAAGTAACAAAGATAAAACCCTTGATACGTTTTTAAGAATCATGATAACACTTATTAAATCAGCGTTTGACTTCTAAATGATAACGCATTTGTTTACCTCTTTAAGCAATTGGTATAATATTATGATCAGTATGTAAGCAGATATACCTATTTTACCAATTATAACACTAAAACGCATTACGCGGCATAATGCTTCTTGGTAAATGTTTCAAGTTTAGCAACGCTGCGCACAATCGAGCACTCCAAGTTCATACTCATACTTCTGGATCCGCCATTGGATAGATATATATAATATGGTGTGTGATGGTGTGTGGTGTGCGGCGGCAGGTGGTGTCGACGGGCAGCACGGCGGAGCAGCACCAGGACAGCACCATCCGCTACGGGCTGTTCCGGGGCGAGCTGGTGCTCAACCTCCTCGTCACGCCCTCCTACAACAAACTATACAGTAAGTCCACTTTGTATTATATCACTCTACCAAACTCAAGGTAGATGAGTATGTGTGATGAATATTATTACATAACCTTTAAATTTTAAGCATTTTTTGGTAACCACATTGTCCTGGGGCACTCTGTTTTACACACACTTCACGATTGGAAGAGTTCGTATAATAAAGAAGAATTCAAACAGGCTCATGTAAAAATGCTTGTTATATATCTACATGTACCATATCTGCTCAAGAATCAGGTTTTTATTTAAACTTGAAATATTGCAGCTTTTGTTTTTGATAGATTTAATGATGAAAGTACGTTAATATCGCACCTACAGTTCAATGTAAAATAGACAGCACTTCTAGAACGTTCGCCCTACATCACACTAGCACATAATGTAGGATTTGTGAAATCTAAATAGTGTTAGTATTCCAAGTAGGTGGCTCGTATATTTTTATGAGGTCTGCGCCGCGGGGACCAGCAGCGCGCTTATTCATCATTCAGAGATAGAGGCGCGTTCGGCTCCCGGTGGCTCCCAATCCAATATTTATCGCATAACTCCATACTTCAGGCGACGCATTGCAACTGTCTCTGTTCATAATGTACGTAGTTTCTTGTATTGGTTATTAAATTGCAATCTTCTGTTGACATTTGACACTAGCTGAAGTATTATTTATTACAATAGAATTTGATTATCGGGCGCATCTTCTAGCCGTATTTCTGGAGAAAGGAATCGATAATTTTCATAAAAAATGCCACAACACCTTTACGTGACAACGACGCGTCCTAAAAGTGACTTTCTTTTCCCCGGGAAAGAAGAAAAAACAAAAAAAAAGTTACTTGTATAAAATGGATGAATACAATTCAGTGTTCTCTATAAAGAAAAAAACCCGTAAACACGAAATGTACGGTCTGTTTTTCCCGTTATAAATCCATCTGAATCCCGTGACAGCAGTGAACAGCTAAAAGTGTATAGGAACTAGTCGCGGTGTCATTCAGACAGTTTTTATTGAACATTGGATTTGGAAAGTTTTCAGCGCGCCGCGCCCCATTCAATTTGCTCGGGGCTACAGCATTTTAATGCAATACATCGCGATGTGTCGGAACTCGGAACTACATCAACGATATAAACGTCCAATAAAATGTTCGTTGCAATTGAACAAAAAAAGCCCTTTTAAATTTATTTTTTTTATTGATTGTTTCCAACACTGCTTATTTCCAATATAGGTATATCCAAATAGAGGTACTCTTATATATATTAATACTACCTGTGCCCGCGTAGTTCCCGTTCTCGGGGCAATACCGGGATATAAACTATTAAGTATCCCATCTTTTAAGTTTGATCAAACTTACCATGTTATGCAAATTTAAGTAAAAATAGGTTCAGTAGAATAGGATTCAATCTTAATTGTTCAATATTTCCAGTGACCTGTGTGTCGGACATCAATTCGTGTGCTGTGAGCTGCAAGACGGAAGCCTTGGCCCGCGAGGAAGAGGTACCATCTACACATGCACCTAACCATCCATCCATCCATCCATCCAACTGAACGTTCATCCATCTCATAGCTCCATAAATTACCTGCTAACCGCGACGTTCGTTAATCTTGCACCAGTGTGCAATGCTCAGATGTATTACTATAGGCCAATTAATCACTTTCATACTCTAAGAACACTGATCTAAACTAGGGATATTTTATTTAATTATATTATTAATTGCTTGTCTCCAATCTAAGCAAAAACTGCATTTTGGATGTATCTGTTTTAAAAATAATGATATAAAATAATTTTGTAACATTACTGATACTTTTTAATTTTATTGACAAACGTCATCATTACATACCTTATACAAAATTGCTTTCTTCTGTCTGTCCGTATAATATATGCTTAAATCTTTAAAACTACGCAAATGATTTTCTTTTGAATTTATTTATTTTATAGAGTAATTCAAGAGAAGGTTTATGTTAGTAATACATGCATAAAAACGGGTAAAACCGCGGGACGCTGTGACTATTCGATAAAAAACAATTGAAGATAATGATATCTTGTATTTCAGGTGCGAGCGCTCGCCCAAGGCTTCCGACCCAATTTAGCATGTCTGGCCTTCACTACTGTCGATACCAATAACCCTCGTAAGTGTCGACGAAATTACTTACAATAAATATTACTATAAAATAAAGTTGCTTTTATAGCACCTGCTATGAACACCTTTCATACTTCAGTGATCGACTATTCTTAATGACTTATATTAAATGCTTTAAAACTCTTTTATACTAACACCAAATTTATTCAAAACTAGCTGTGCCTGAGACTTCGCCTGCGTAGAAAAGTGACTTTGGGCAGCATTATTGAAAATGCCTAACCCGCGCCAACAAACGTTCAGCAAGTTCAACGTGATTCTTTAAATTGCCATAATTTTTTTATTTATTAACCGATTGACATAAATTCACATTAAATGTTAAATTGAAGCTTACCACAATATATCATTCAACCCCAGCTAGATGGGATAAGCAGTTTCTGAGATAAGCGCGCACAAACAAACAGACAAACAGAAAAAAATTCCAAAAAACATTGTTTTGGGTTCTATTGGTTTAATAAAGGTCTCCTATAATATTTTTTCTCATATATCTTCCATTTACTCGTTACGTTTTTATTACATGTATAGATTAATTTAAAGCTTATTTACTTACAAAAGTATAAAAACAATTTATAACAATCATCCAGTCTCGTTCAATATTCTTATATGACCAACCATATTTTTTTATAAACTAGGCCTATGCCGAGATTGTTCGGACAAATCCCAGTGTAAGCTTATAGAGTATTCGTTGTGTCTTGCATAATTGAGGCTTTAGCTAGTCTTTGCCTAGCCTGGCCCCGCTGCGCTAACAGGCCCTTGTGACGTGTCAGCAGTCGGTAGCAATGATATTATATTTAGTAGATATGTTATACATCAACAAATTAACCGAAAATAGAATTACGCACAGCAGCGGCAGCACACATACGAGTACATAATTTTCTTTCGTTTTACACTACAAGTCAAAACGATAGAGAAAAATGATAAAATCAACAAGAATAAAAGAGATAATTAATTTTTTCAGTTGCAAGTGAATTCAAATAAACAAAAGACCGGCCACCAATCATCTAAAGTAAGACGTTCTACTTAGGATGTTTTGGCGTCTTCAAAATTTAGAGCTTATAACATATCTATTTAATATAATACCATTGACTGCCTGTGCTATGTGGCGAGCTCGTTACAACAAACAGACTGCGGAATCATTCCCCAACGGGATTCTGTTTAGCGATTTATTAGTCGTCATGTTGTGTTTGGAATGAGTTATCTACGAGTAGTTTATAGTTTGACATTAAAACATTCCAGGCCTATGGGTGGCTTTATCATCATAAGTATTAAGTATTTGTGTTCTTGTTAGGTAATATATTGAGGCAAATGTTATAAGTGCAGCGTTTTCTTTCGCTTACCAATAGTAGAGGCTAGATTTAATTCAACATAATTTTCAATTATTTTTGTAAGACTTAATCCAACCCATATTTCCCGAGATTTGCGTATTCATACAAACAAATACTTTATTTTTATACATCAGTATAGATGAGCTATGAAGGTATACAATAAAACGTTATCCAAGCTTAACCCTTTTCGCCAATAAAGCACTTCGCGTAATTGTCTCAAAGGGACGCCCCCGCCGCGCCGCGCCGCGCTACGCCGTAGCAACACTTACCAGATCACGCAGTGTTTAGAATTATGAGTATCTTCGGGAATTTAATTGCATCTGACTGTAGGAGAAAATCGTGATTCATTTATAGAACGATTCTGAAGAGCCTCAAACATTAGCATAGTACGTTAATAAGTCAGATTCCACGTCAGAGTGAAGCGCACAGTATTTTTATAAAGAAGAAAGTCATGTTACATTCCGCGAGGATTTTATCCTACTAGCCCAATATTGTAAGAATGTATGTATGGATATATTATGTTTGTAATTCTATCAAGCAAAAACTAGGACGATTTAGTTGAAATTTGGTATGTAGATAGGTGATACCCTAGACTAGCACATATGATACTTTACAACCCGGTTTTGCCCCGGGAACGGAAACTACGAGTGTAAAGGCACAATAAGTAGCCAATAAATTATATTACCGATGGCAACGCCTCGAGCCCATTGTGGTTAGAAGTCCGTGGTTGGTATGTGTTGTTTTTTTTATATAATAGGGGGCAAACGAGCAAGCGCGTCATCTGATGTTAAGTGATCAGCGCCGCCCATGAGCACTCGCGTTGTCACGAGTGTGTTGCCGGTTTTTCAAGTTGTGTTTCTTTGTAGTGGCGACCCCGCCGGTGATCGCGTACAGCGTGTACGTGAGCCTGGTGACGCTGGTGTTCGCGCAGCTCGCGCTGGCGCTGGCCGCCGCCGCGCTCGCCATCATCAACGCCACCAGGAACCCCACGGAACCCATCTTCGGCCTGCCGGGTTAGTACACGCTCATTTTTTTCTCTTTACTTGTGTTTTCAATGTCGACGTGAGTCTTGCAGCAGTGGTGAAGGGAACGGCAACCTTATTAAGACTTTGTCTAAATTCTAATTGCAAGTCTCCTTGTAAACTTATCCAGCGATCATGTTATGTTTAAAAAAATACAGTTATTACTATCAAATATAAAACGTTCCAAGTGTCTAAGTTTATTTTAAGTGCTACGTACCTATTTGCCAAATTATATGAAATAACAAAGTTATGACAAAAGTGTTACATCACTTTTCGAATTCTAATGACAAAGACAGCAGTAACTTCTTCAATGAAATGCATTGTCATGCGGTCATTGACACGTAACAGCTGATAGCTCTGAAGTCATAACGTAGTGTCGATAAATTAAAAAATCAATATGCTAGTCAATAAAAATATAAAATCAATATCTCGATAGTAAATAGTTCAAATAAAATGAATTTTTAATACATTCATTTAAAATTAGGTATTCTTTGCGATCCTTAAATATTACCACGCATTTCTGTTACACGTTGTATATATCTGTAAGAAACTTTTTGCCACGTACCACCACGTTGCTCTCAAGCTTTGCGAGTGTTGATGGGCGGCGATGACCACTTTCCATCAGGTGGCTCGCCGCTCGCCTGCTCGTTTGCCTCCTATGTAATGAAAATATACATGTGTAGGGTGCCTGTACGCGAACGTGGCGGCGGTGGTGGTGGGCGTGACGTTCCTGGTGTTCTTCGGCGCGTACTGGGCGGCGTCGGGCTGGAGGGACCACCTCGCGCTCTCCTACACCGCGCTCGGCTCGCTGGCGCCCGCGCCGGGACTTGGCTTTTCCTACTGGTAAGTATTGTATTTATACTAAGGTACTATCAACGTCTCTTAGCGGATCCAGATTCTGTAGAAACTTCACAATTAGTGTTATTTGTAGCAATATTGTATAATAATATCATGTCAATTATTTTTTTATAATAATAATAATAACAGATATACATTTTCTTACCGGGGGTAGGTCTCTTTCGCAGGAGACCGACTGGGTGGGTACCCCCACAGTGCCAGACATTCTACCGCCTGAGCAGTGATATGTAAATGTCACTGTGCTCCGGTCTGAAGGGCACTGTAGCCAGCGTAATTACTGGGCCATGAGTCTTAACATCTTGTGACTCAAAGTGGGGAGCGTCGGTGTAGTGCACCTCTGTTCGGAGTTGCTTTAGCAAAGTTCCGGGTAGCACTGCACTGGTAATGGGCTGGCGTTTCTCTTAACACCAGGAGTACGTCCAGCTCGTCTCCCTACTTCATCGCATAAAAATTTGTTTTTACTTTGAGTCCGAGTTTGTCTTTGACTTTTACTTTGACTTCGAATTTGACTATAATGAATATGAATAAATATGAATAATATTCAGAGACAGACAGCCTCGTGAGTTTGTTTCCCAAACGTCACTCATGATTTATGTCCTAGGAAAAGAAAATGGTTAGAATCGTAAAGAAAAATGTCTGGTGTGTGTCTGTATAGTGTATGCGTCTGTGTGCAGGCTGCTGCTGGTGGCCAACATCTGCTCGCTGTCGAACGTGGGCCTCATTGCGCTGCGGCGCTACCTGCTGGAGCGCGACCCGCCGCCGCCCACCATCAAGCTCGAGAACCACTCCGACGGCACCATCTTCTTGTACTGAGCGACTTCTTAGTGAATGGTACACTCGTATGTGGTGTAGGTGTCTCAATTATATGTGATTTATTTTTCCACGTTAAGAATTCGTTAACCGTAATTCAATAATGTGTATGTTCACTTATGTAACTCATAGAAATAAAACAACCCAAGAAATTGTTTGCAAATTATATAGATTTAAAATGTAAGGACGAGTAGGCTAAGAGATGTTATTTATTTAATAAATTACTATACAATTATGACTGCTTTATTTTTACTTTTTTTTAAACGATTTTAGTTTAACAAACTTGTTTGCTTTTCTGTACAGACGTCCAAGACATTCAGTCGGTATTCAGTTTTGTTCTACAATATATTTATTATTCATTCAGTAGAAGTGAATAATGTTGATGCGCAATTAGGCGAGCTCGAGAAATTACGATATAAAATAAATTCAATAGTGGAAGTTAATGGAATGCAAACGTATTAAATAAGTGGCCAGCTCCCGGCGAGTTCACGACGAGTTCTCGACGAGTTCACGACGAGTGGGTCCGACGAGAGCGCTCGCCAATGGATATAAATTTCCCGCTCAACTCAACTTGAGCTGATCTCATTCACTAATATAATAATAAAATACACTGAAATACCGCAGCTTCATTTGCTTATTGAATGAAAAATAAATATCATTACCAAATTATAGGCGCATTCATTGCATTACCTAAATAATTTAATTAAGGGCTTTTATACGTTTTTCACCTACATATAACATATAGGTAGTGTGAGTTATTACTTATAAATAAAAAAAATATTTAAGTTCGTTCGTGTACATTGAATAGTTTCCGAAGCTGCAGAGCAAGTTAAAAAATAAACTTTCTGCGTGAAAGCATCGAGTTCAAGGGCCAAAGCATCATTAGTTAATTAACTTTAAGTGACAGTTTATTAAGACCATACTACTTTATTTGGTTTTTACCCTCCCACAACAAGACATTGGCAAAATTGTGGCAACACAGCACTGCCATTTCACCAAGAATAGAATAGAATACTTTATTTGGTTATAGCTTAAATTAATATATAAATCACACGCCACTTTATTACTGTAACAAAAACGAAACATTGTAAGGGTTTGTTGGACTTTCAAATAAAATGGATTTTAATGCAAAAGTTTGTTCTCGAACTTTTCATTATGAGTTTAGGCGAATGTTTTGTTGAAACCACTCAATGTTCGTTTTACTTTTGAACGTATTTCCTATTATATAATATGAATTATAGTTATGTTAAAATCCCTTGTAAGCTTTAAACGTGTTTAGGTATACGTTAGATCATAACATTGAACAAACTACAGACATTTGAATTTACTGAAAAGTTTTGATCATAAATATATATTTGAGTACCAACCAGATAAGAAACAGTTTTGTAAACTAGCCTCTGACAGCGGGCCTATCTCAGTCTTATAACATCCTATTAGTGCTTCGACTATAATACTTTACATTATTATTTTTTTTAATTATTATGATGCCAAAACAAGTGATTACTTATATAAACAGTAGGACCTAATAATCATATTATCATTAATTGTTTTCAAAATACAGGGAATAACAATTCAGCCAATTCATTTTTATAGTGTAAACATTTAGCTATGTTGAATATGTTTATAAACTTTGCCTCCGCCGTAGCCAGTTAAAATTGGGATAATAATCGAGTTGTCAGGGCGAGGCCGCGAGTTTTGAATGTTTCGCGACTAGCGAGTAGCGCCTGCGGCCTGCCCCAGCACTGGGCCGTGGGCGTCATCTGTCTTACGTCAAGATGAAACCGCTACAGACGATTTATTACAGTTGCTTCTCAACTGACTTGAAAATGGTAGGACCTTCTCAATTCAAATGTATTTTAAACTAGCTATAAAATATCGGTGTAAATTTGTCATCGAAATTAGGTCAGCAGTTAAGGCATAAAAGCCAACATGCCAACAGCGTTACTTTCGCATTCACACACGACCCTCTCAACAAGTATGTAATTTATCCTATTCTTTACTCCTTTATCCTTATCTCAGCACTCTTGCACTACTTTACCCTACCTTAAAGGTCGAAAACGCAATCGTAAGACACTTACGGCCAAATACTCATACGCAAATTAAGTTTAAGCACGCTTTAAGTCTCATAATTTTGACAGAATTGTATGGCGAACCGTCAAATCGGACCGGTTTAAGTTGTACTTAAATTTAAGTTGCGTTTCAATATTCCGGCATTAGCTTGCGACGGTCAATGAGGCCGTTTACCAACAGGTGAGCATTGACAATTAGTCAACACAATTACATTAATGTCCGTCGGTCGCCTACTCCTCTAACTTTGCCCGCACGTACAAAAATCATGCGAAATGGGGAAAAAATCGGGGTTGTACTTTCGAATTCTCACCTGCACTCAGTTGGACAGCTTACAAGTGACGTCATAGTGCTGAATCTTATTATTTTATGCTCTTATATCGTTCTAGATAGGTCACCTGGTGGTTCAAATGACCCATCATTTTTTCAACATGGGCCTGTAGTCTATTATTACTGCTAGTTCTATTGTTGTACACCAATACTGTCGAAAGGTGAACTTGTGTGAGCTTTAAGGGTAATTTACTAAATTTAACTTGAAAATAAATGTATCATAAATAAGCTTATTACAAAATCGATAGATATCTGACCAACGTTACAGTCGGGTTCTATGTGGACGTAACCGCAAGAGTGCGACACAGATATTGGAATGCTAAGTATTTTATGTGTATATAAATAAATTCACACGAATACAAACGTAATATCACTGAACTTAATAACAGATAAATTGGACTCCTCTTTGAATCATTGATCACCGGTCGTTTCGTGAATTAACCGTAACATATTTTCCGATACTGTTTTAATAAACGATTGAAAAGGAAATCGAAATGAGCCCAATAGCGGTTCCGCGAAGCCGCATATTAGCGTGTGAGTCCGGAGTCGGCAATCACGGGCCCAGCGCTACAGCGCACTCGTATATATCGGGAATAATCGCACTATTCATTCATTCAGGCTGGCGGCGATTCATTAACATTTCATTATTGATATTTTATACAGAAAAGCGGGAAAAGTAGTAAGAATAGTCGATGTTTTGTAACCGCGACGAAAACAAGTTGCAGTACTATAGGTCACAATTGTTTAAAATATGAGTTATTATAGTGCTGTGTATAACATAGTTACAAACATTACCTACTTAATAACCTTTCTTAAATCTAAAACCTGTAAGAAACACAATAAAGAACACACACACATTTGTCTGTCGGAGGGCAAACGCAAATGATATTCATCGTATAAATACGAGTACAAAAGCAAAACATAACCTCACTCATTATTCCATCAAAACATTCGCCATTTAACCTCTTTATAAAGTCTATTTAATTCAATTAACCTTCCTTTATTCCGCCTTCAGCTGTATTAAACACACCAGAGCTTCCATTGTCTCGATGTTATGAAGAATAAAGAAATAAATGGCCATAATGAATGTTGGAATGTTTCATTTATTCGCGCTATGTCGGGCTCGCGCGCGCTACTGCTACCGGATAAAAAACTCGTTGACTTCACATTTGGTACTTATGAGATTTCTTTATATCACATAAAAGGGATAGTTTTGTCGGCTTGTGTATCGTCCGTGTAATGGCTGAATGAGTTTCTATTTATTTCTTAGAAAAGTTACAAATACAGGGTGTTCTTTGTGCGAGTGATGAATACGTCGCCTTTTTAATTTAACATGGGTAGTGGGTACATATATTGAACTGAGGTTATTTTTAGTTTAATAAACTTTATTATTTATTTCAGTTAAGCAGTTATGATGAAATAAGTTAGCATATTAAATTACCTACATACTTATAACTACCCCATCTACCACGGTAATCTTATGCTACCCTAGTTCTATTATTGATTGCGCTGGGAAAATATTTGTAATAATGCAAACAAAACTCCACAGAGGGTCGGGCGACACTTGCAAAGCGATGAGATGCATCTTGCGACGTGTTCGAACGCCCCAGATATTGCTTGTCTTGCGAAAACTGTACTCAATATTATTTATACACACTCATATATCGTGAGGTACAGTTTGGGAGCTTTCAACGTCGCATTGCGCAATCTTTAGTTGTAGAGAAGTTAACAATAAAACAAAAATGTATATATTTAAAAATGTAACTATTTAAAAAAACGTAACTACATATTTATTGTATAAGTTTTAACAAAATTTTTGTGGAACTGGAAATAAACGGCTGTATTATTATATTATTATTAGTATGATTAACTGAAAATTAATCCTGAAACTTGTAAGTATCCATCTAATAAAACGGGTTTTAGTGTGACCAAAAATTGTATGTACCATTTTTATAACCAGGCAGTTGATAAGAACCGTACGTATAAATTATATAAAAGTGCTTAACAGAGCGGGTTTCACTCGGGACACGCCAGATACAACTTGGTAACATTCTCCTGTTCGTGGCCAAGTTTGATAGGCATAGACCGGCCGGCGGACAGAAACTAATCAAAGGATTATAAGTCGATTGGACTATAAGTCGCACATCAGGTCCACGTCGGAGATGGTGTGTGTATGTGTGTTGACTATAGAGCATTAAATAATAATCATTAACGCGATGTACCACCAAGTTTGGAACAAGAAAACACACAAATCTATAGTGAAGGATTTTTACTTGTCTGTTTGTTATATTTTTTTAATTTGAAAAGTCTCTTACGTCATTATGAAGCTATATTTTCAGCAGTGTGATTGGACATTTAACATTACGTTTACAGAAACGCAAACAAACCTGCGGGGCGCGGCTAGTGTGCATTTCCAATCTGAAATATGACACTAACGAGGCATATGAATCCGTTTGACAACAAAGTGACGCGGGTCCTGGCGACTTGACGCCTGTTGACGCGGCTTGACGCGAAATGACGCGAGTTGACGCGAGTTGACGTGGGCTGACGCGAACACGCTTCCCACATTACGCCGGCATGATTGATGACCGACCACGTTACTGTTTTAGGCATATTTTAACAGCGCAAGCCAAGAACTTTTTATCTTGTTGAAATTACTTCTTTTAAAGGTTTAATTTTTAGATGTAATTCAGCTAAATTATAAAGTTAATCAAAAACGAAGTACCGACTACAACTTAAAATGATTTTCTTGAGGCCATATCATCGCAAACATCTCAACCGGAAAACTCTATCTACAAAAATCTTTAAGGCACATGTTTTAAATTTAACATAGTTGAATGATCGAAATAAAAATTTCACTTATAGGTTTATTACGAGGTGTCGTCATATAAAAAAATTATAAAATATTGTAGCCTGTAGTACCCGGGCTATTAATATCATAACAAACCTAAATACTGTATACATAGGTATATGTTCTACAGGAGCATCTACATAAACTTACGTTTCTCGGTAATCAAACACGACAGTACACAAGAAACGCTATGTCTGTCGCTATGCACCACACGTGCGGCTGTTAAATATGCCAAGTTACATTTGCGAGTAATCTGTGTAATACCCCGCGACCCCCCCTCGCACCCCGCCCACTCCCCGCCCGCGCTCCGCGAGCTACAACTTCGCTTCATTACTACGCAATCACACCACAAACTAACACACACACACACACACACACACACACACACACACACACACACACCTCTACACCTCACCACCTGTGGGTGGTGTAGACCCCACTTATAATATTAGTTTATTTCATTAACATTAAAGCACTCACACTACAACAACTTTAATTCACGTGACACGTCAAGTTAAATATAATTTCAAAAGTACCCGCTTTGGTTGGTGGAAACACCGCAAATTGACTTTCATCAATCAGTTAATTAATTAGTCTCTGCACAGGTGGAAATATACGGGAATACAAGTCGAGTGGGTGTGTACACGAAAAGTGAAGCTCAATGCTTAGAGCGTCGTCATACACTTTGATGATAGACCAGTCTGTGGAAAAGTCCAGGATGAAAAGTACCGACCGCGACATCTTAATATTGACAAAGAACCTATAGCGAAGCGTTTCGTTTTTAAGTGATAAAAACTAATTAAAAGAAGCAAGCATATGAAGCTAAAGTTATCTACATCGTGTCAATACTTCCTGAATGTTCGTCGCGCGGTTAGCATACAAACCGACACGACAAAGGCGCTCCGTGCTCCACATGCAGTAGAATTGCGCTCAATTCAATAAAAATTCATACTCGATTGATTTAAAATTTAAATGTGCGGAGAATTGAAATTCCCTTGATACACGACATCGCGTTCCAAGCGCCTTGTTCATCGTCGTTTAGACGTCGTCACATAGATAATATTAAAAGCGCGGGTCACAACTAGTCTTACTCTTATAATTAATTTTCTATAAATGTGCGTGGAGGAGGCAGAGATGAAGATATTTTAAACCACCCATCGCCCAAAATGCTGTTGTGATTGGATATTGATTGTGTCTAATTTCAAATCATGCTGTGTTCGCTTACTATTGAAGTGACATAAGCTTCTGTTATGAATAAACATTTAATAAAAAAAATGCTACTGGTAGGATCTCTCTACTTATTCTTCGGAACTAGGTTCGTGATTATTGTTAAATTGTTATTTTTACATAAGAACTATTTATCGCGACGTAAGGAAGGCTCCTATCATTGAAATTTCATGAACTTCAGTCCTTATTTGTAGCAAATTTTATAAACATCGTTCCAGTTGTTTAGTGGTTTTCACAGAATAGTACATTTTAAATAAGTTTCTAAAGTAACAAGCTGGACACGTGAATGTCATATAACTCAAAACTATACGAGTTTAAGCTTGAGATGTGATCCTGCCGCTATCAGGCTCCGTGCCATTAGCAAGCGCCTAATGGCATTGCTACGGCACAAAAGCGTCCGCACTCTGTAGCGAGCTGTCCGTAGCGGGTAGACTGTAGAGCGAGCACACAATGCCATCTCGCATTACTGCCCTTTCTTTGTCAGAGATCCGAGTCTACCTGAAGCGAGCCCGTTTGTACTCAACCTCATCTCCCAACTAAAGGGATATTTTTATATATACAATAACAAATTACGTTTATTTTGTTAGATTTTCTAATAGAATCACTACTTCTATCAATTGGAACGAAACAAATCACCAATTCAGTTAGTTTTGTGAAGGAGTTTAATATTGATATGGTGATATTTAGAAGGCAGAAGGTTTCTTAAGTTGGGAATTTGTTTTTTGACATGTAATGTTGTTATGGAATCGATATTCGATATTAAATACGCCTTAACTGTCAAACATAATAAGTCAAATGTTTGACAAGACGATGCCTGCACTGTTTTACCCACCGCGAGACTGCTTTACCGACAATTCGCAATATTATCATCAATCATTACAAAAGTAAAACTAAAGACAGACTTTTTGGCTTTACATGATTATCACAGATATATTATAACAGGTATTATAATAATTAATTTCACATGAAGCGGTATACTTAGTTGAATAAACACAATATACAGTATACACGTGAACTTAAGGTAAAACAGAAAATATTAATGTGCTATTTTTCTTAGCCCTGAACACTGGACAAGGTATTAAAAATGAATGAAGCTATTACGACGCTGTTAATCTTTTATTCTTGGTTCTTTCTTAGGCTATTCTTTAGACGCGAGAATAAGAGTCTATTTAGTATTCCGTGTGAGTACGACTCGCGGCGGTCAGCTAATGGCGGAGCGGTGTCGCTCGCGGCGACCGGCCTAAGGCCTTCCTGTATTGAGGTACTCCGGCTACGTCTGACCGGCCGCGCCGTGCTTCATCGAATTACTGTAACCTTTCAAACTTGTCCAACGGGACGGGAATATATTATGGAATCCACTTATTTGTGTAAAGTGTAGGTATTACGAGTAAGAGACAAGTGGTGAAAGAGAGACAAGTTTTATAATATGTGTCTTATTTTAAAAACTTCAGAAGAAGTAAAGGTGTCAGTAACTTAATAAATATACTACTTATATGACTAGATTCAAATAATATCTGTACTAATATATGTATAAATTTAAAGTTTCTTTGAACGCTCAAATCTCAGGAACTACTGGTTCCAATTGAAAAATAATTTTTGTGTTGGATAGTCCAATGGGGAAAATTTTTAATATTTGTGAAAAATAAATATGTATAGGTCGTTGGCATAAACTGACCCTAATAGGTAGCTCTACACAGACAATCATGGTCAATGTCCGCGTCGTTCGAAGCTAGCTTGATACAAATATACTCGTTTCAGCTGAATAATAAATAAGGCATTTTTTGATAAGTACCAAATACTTCGTATTACACAGTTGTCTATTAAAATAAAAAAGGCTGTGTCCCGGAAAGTCGGTCTATTTCGAGAATTCCTCGAAGCTCGGGGCGGACACAAAGGCGGCAGTTAACAAATCAAATTGTTATATTTTCTTCAATAAATGCGATTGACACGGAGATGTCCGCCGCCCCCCGCGCCCCCCGCGCCCCGCGCGCCCCGCAGACTACGACATAACGAGGTTCCCGCGCAAATTGAAAACTCTATTTAATTATAAACATGTATATAAAACTATGCTTTGAGCGCGATTTCGTTTTTTCAAAAAATGTAAGTTTCAGAAACCATAAGCACGGACGTAAACATCATTTGCAATTTGTATTGTTACTAGGTATAGCCTTTGCATAATATCCGAGTAAAAGTTGCGTCCGATTTTTAATTTACATCTTATAAATTATAACTTATTATAGTAAAGTAACCGCGCGAACGGTAAGTATTTCTGGATAATATAAAAGACAATTCTCTAACACTATGAGTCTGTGCCGTTTGTAGGCATCATCGCGGCGCGATGTACAACTTATAATGGAGGTTCCCGGGGCGGCCGCGCTCGAACATTTATTCAAACGAGCAAATGTCTCGTGAAATCTTCAATAAGTCCGAATACACTATCAGATGGGAATACGACCACATCAAATGGCTCCCTAATATGCGAACTTTTTTCCTCACATTTTAAATCCACCTATATCTCTAATAACCATAATAATCAGAATAATTATTTTAATGAAGATGTCTTAAAACACATGAACCAAAGTAATAATTTAATGCTTCCAATTTTACATAAAAACGCTATTCTTCAGAAACTGAAATCGATTGACAAACACAAAGGTGCTGGACCCGACGAACTACCCCCTCTGTTTATTGTTTCTTGTGCTGAGTATTTAGCCTCACCACTCTCGATTATCTTTAATACATCTTTGCGTTCCGGAGTTTTCCCTCTAAAATGGAAACTCGCGAAGGTTGTGCCAATACACAAATCCGGGGACACGAAGGTAATAGGTAATTATAGGCCAATATCAATTCTCTGTGCTCTCGCAAAAATCTTTGAATCTTTAATATGCCCTTATCTACAAACTTACTTCAAACAGTTTATTTGTCCCAACCAGCATGGGTTTGTAAAGGGTAGATCTACAGCTACAAACCTCATAGAATTTTCGGAGAATCTTATTGAAGCGCTCGATTCAAATAAACAAACGGATGTCGTTTATACAGATCTAAGCAAAGCGTTTGATCGTGTACCACATCAAATTCTCGTTCTAAAGTTACGAAGTTACGGTCTATCTGAATTACTTGTACAATGGTTCAATTCCTTCCTGTCTGATCGATCCTTTTTTGTGGTGATGAATGGATACCAATCTGCTCATTATAGCATAACCTCTGGAGTACCTCAAGGTTCCCACCTAAGTCCCATTCTCTTTAATATCTTCGCAAATGATATAAATTCATGCTTTAATTACTCACAGCATTACATGTATGCGGATGACCTAAAGTTCAGTAGAGTAATTAACAGTCTTGAAGATTCAATTAAGCTCCAAAGCGATCTTAATAATCTGGTAAGGTGGTGCAAACATAATGGGATGGAACTGAATGTTAATAAATGCCTTTTCGTACGGTTTACACGGAAATCCGAAAATATAAAACATAATTACTGTATTGGCCAGCAAAAAATAGAAGAAAAGGAATTGGTTCGTGATCTTGGAGTGCTTTTCGATAACAAACTAACATTTGTTCCACACATTGAATACATCTGTAAGCGTGCTCTTAAAATGCTAGGTTTTGTTATGCGGAACTCCAAAGGACTACGTCACATTAACACTAGGGTCTATCTATACAACACACTGGTACGAAGTATTTTGGAGTATTGTCCGTCCGTTTGGCGCCCACATTACGCAACTCATTTCTTGCGGCTTGAACGTATTCAGAAACGTTTTCTTTGGCACCTTATGAGCAATAGTAGATTATCCAAGGAAGAATTACCTCACTACCATGATCGACTTTCATTTTTTGGGGTGAGTTCCTTAGAAAGTCGTAGAAATTTCATCGACCTTTCATTTTGCCACAAACTTCTTAACAATAAAATTGACTGTCCACAAATATTAGGAAAAATTAACTTTCGTGTCCCCCTGAGATATCCCCGAAACAAACTAACATTATTTGTCCCATCTTTTAGAAGAACAGTATTCGGAACCAATTCCCCAATTTCTAGATTTTGCAAACTTGTAAATACATTCAATGATATCGATATTATATGTGATTCACCCAGTACGTTTAAGAAAAAAATATTGCTTTAGTTAGGTTGTTATAATAATAAGATATAGATAGTAATTGTATTGTGCATGTTGTGTTGTCCTGTAATGTCTTTACAATAAGCTTTTCATCTTTGTATGAATGTTATTTTATAGTGCATTTACTGTTGTAAAGATTGGTGGACAACCTTGTATTAATAAAAATAAAATAAAAAATAAAAAAAGTGATCACAAATTGAAATTACACGGAATATTATTTTAACCAAAACTGGCGAAGTCGTGAGATTCAAATGTAAAGAGATTAGAGTTAGACAGTAGGAGCGGGCATTTGTTTGAAGTTATTATTAAAGCCGGAGCACGAATCAATTTCCGAATATACGAACGAACTGTTTGCTCTCTCGCTAAAATGGAATACCATTAAATATTAGTTCTGTCTAAGCGTCAATACTCTTAATGTTGCTTCGTTTAATGTATCTTAAAACATCTTTCAATCACTTAATTTTCAAAATTATCTATATTTGTCTCTTACACGCAAAAATAATTCTTTATGAATTATACGTATCAAATATGATTGTAACTCTGTCTATCACGCGTACTAGCTTAGCCAAGAAATAATTGGCTGGGCTTGTTGAAGTATATGTTTCAGAACACTACAAATCGGTCTCCAATCGGCAATTACTTTAAAATGGCAGACAGGAGAGAGTGCAGTTTTAAGTGGCTATGAAGAGGAGTCGGCGATCGCTCTCATCGAGTGTCGCGCTGACGCGGGCAGGGGGGCCGGGGGGGGGGGGGGAGAGGAGGAGTGGGGGGAACCACTTATCGGTTATTAAATAATTGATCTGTCGGTCTGTCGGTGTCGCGAGCCGGACACGCTATCTGCCGAGTGCCGACCCTCACGTCGCAATACCACACCACACGTCAATGAGCTTCCACTTTATAATCATTTTCACAGATTGTTAATATATTAAACAACAAATAATTTAGTATGTGTTATAAGAATAAATAATAAGTAAGTGTGCGGATGCCTTGTCCATGATTTATTGTACTCCTTATTTTGCGACAATAAACGTGTTCATATTTTTAATTACTTTGCTACTATTTTTGAAGATATTCCTAAATATAAATGCGTGTAATTAAAAATCATTTGTTTTCTAACGATAACATGCTATAATCTATAAATAAGCGAATAACCATTTATACTATTAATATACCTAATATACTTTCCATCAATCTTTTGTACAAAGAAAATAGATCAGAATTATTTGCGATGTTTTCCTGATTCCGTTATCATTTCGCGTCGAAAACAAAGTGAAGATGAAACGGCCCACATCAAACGCGACCGGTCACGGGACACTCGCAGATACTTGCGCTTCGAGATAGCGGGGGAGGATTACAATACTCTTATTGCTTTTATATTAAAGACGTTAAAATTTGATACTACCATCACTTTTAGAGGTCTTTTCTTTAAAGTAATTATACGTGAATACAGAAAAACTATTTTATTTATGAGAAATTGTGTGGATTGCAGAAATTTAGTCATAACTAGATACAGAGTCATAACTACATCTTAACTAAGTCTAGAAATAACTCGTTGCGGATTCCTTGCACGAAACTTACTTAAAAGGATAATGAAAAAAGTTTTCAACTTATATTTATGGGCTCGCCGCGTCGTCTATTAGTATTCATGGAAACTGGAATAAAAATGTTTGTTGTTCCCCACAGCTACTAGTTACCTGGTTGGTCTCGAGTTCCGAGGAGCTGCGCTAGTTGAATGGGCTACATTATAGTATTTTACGGCCGCACTAAAAAGGGTCGTAAAATTTTGATAGAAACCCGTAATTGAGTCACGATTCCAATTACGCGAGCTTCCTTCGTTTCGCGAGTCTCCTGTGGAATTTGAATAAGTCCAGCTCGCTGTGCCCGTGTTCACCTCGTTGATGACTACTGAACTAAGTGTAAATGTACTCAATACAGAATTAAACGAATGTAATTTGTTCTTTTAAATTATTTTACCTAAAACTATTATCCAGATAGAATTTCTAATCTAATTCTATGTTTAATATAGCTATCTTAAAAATTAAAGACTTCTCGAAGACGGGTGGTATTGAAATGTAATTAGCAAACCTGGCCCGCGATCCGACCCAGACAATATAAAGCTGTCAATCGTAAGGCGGGCTCACCACCCGTTCGCGTCTCTTATAAAAACTGCATTATAGGTTTCATATAACTGCATTTATTGCCAAAATATGACTCATACCACTCTCAGATATGTACCGATACAGAATCTGTCCTTAACTGTCCTTATCTTCTACAAGGCTAATTCAAATACAGCGCCGCGGCCAGTGGTACGTACGAGTACGTACATAGACTCCCAAAATTTATCCACTCTTGTGACTACGTCGTAGCGGTGAAGTAGAGGTGTTGTGGGAGTCATCGTGTGATATAGTCGACTACTATTAACTTATTATTCACATGTAAAGCTAACATTTCCGTAATCGTTATTATATTAATGAGATGAAATTTAATCACATCAGTTAAAAAATAAACGTAACGAACGATACGAAGTATTTAATATCAATTTCCTACAAAATATTTTAGCTACATTGAATATTAATATATAAATGTATCAAAATTCTAGGCTCAGGGCAACAAGAAAGCTTTTAACCTGAAATATCGTATTCTAGAATATCGCCTCCGAATACCACCGAGTCAGGACCCTTTCAGCCGCAGCCCGAGCGTGACACGCATTTTTGTAATTGTACCTTATTCCTTAAACGTATCCAATTCGAACCTAAACAGCGAATAAATGTATTTCGCAAAAATATATTGAGTGACGCTGTAAAAATGTCGAATGTGCAATGCGATAAAGTGTTATAAGCGTCCATAGATCGGTGGATTGTGTCGTGCATCCACACACACAAACACGCACATATAGAGAGTGTTCCATGTAAGTACGTACTCACGCTAACATGCCTATTACATACACACACACAAACACACAGACACCCACGCATTCACAGGAACTTCCATGCATCGTCGAGAAATAAGAGCAAAGTGCGCCTTCGAGCAGTGCGAGCGTTAGTATCGAACTTTGTTTGCAACTTATTTATTCTCTCGAAATTTTAAGTTTATTTTTAATAGGAAAACTTTTATAAATGTGCAAGCAGCGCTACGGTCTGAGGAAAATTTCAATAAATTTGCATTTTATGGTTGCAATAAATGAGTGGGTAGATATAAATTATAAAAACGAATAGTGTACGCTGTTCGCTTTTATAATTTACCGATAACTAGAAAATATTCAGCTGTGTATTGAAATAATAATGAGGGAGGAGACACAAATAAAAATCCTGTTTTAGCTTGGCAACGGACTTAAGGAAATTATTGATGTTTTTAGGAATTTTTAATACAGAATTCTTTATCAAATGCGCAGTGGGGCTTGTCCCTTATTATCTAATTTAAATTTATATTACTCGTCGTTTACGATCGTTATGGAAACAATATCACGTTTCGACGCGGTTAAGTGATCCCGAGTTCTCGGCGCAATTATTGAGGAAAACAATTTGTTTATGCTTTTTTGTGATGGAAGGAAAATAAGTAGAAAGGTCTTTAGAGTACACACGATCCTCCTTCAGCCTTAAGCGTTCCTAATTACAGTACAATTCGACATAACATCTCTGACGAGATTCCAAGATCGTAGTTCGTAGTCCTATTTCTGTGATCCTCTGTCTCTCTCTGTCCATCTCAGTATCTCCCATTCGTTCCACACTTGGACCAAATAGTCTACGTGGAGCTAGTCACAGTCAGTCAATTTCTAAAATATATTTAAGTGTATATTTAATAAAGTAAATAATGAATGTTGATCAACATTGTTAATGTTATAAACACAAGCAGTACAGGGCAGAGCCGAGAGTTTCAATTGTGTTTCCTTCCGTCGTAATGAAGGCTTCGAGCTTAGCGGAGTTTTAATAAGAATAGCTCAAAAGTGTAGCCGGCGCCAACTTGTAATGATGTCTCATTACTTTGTTTCATACTGCTGCAGACATCCTTCATGCGGCATACTTGAGCCTCATCCGCGACGTTAAGATGAACCTAAGCCCCGTAGCAATAAGGCTTAGTGTCGTGTGCACATGACACAGCCTGAGAAATGAGTAGGTTTAGTGTAATGAGCATCGCTAATCGCGTGATGCTGAACGGGTGAGCGACTGCTGTAAATATTTAAATAGACAATGATGTGGCACCGAGCTATTTGGAAATGTTTGTGAGCTACACATAGATTATGAGCTCCGAGAAGTTTCAATGTCACGCTACAGCCGCTCAGAGGTTGCAATAATCTTGAGTTGTATTATGAAGAGTTTAATATGTTCCCATTATGTGTAAGGAACCGTAACAGCAGGGTGAATTGACACACTTTTCTCTTAAAAAATTAATGTGTATGCATAAAACGTGAGTCAGGCTCTCAAGATAGTTTTCACTGTTTCCGAATAAGTGAGATATGAAATTGTTATAGGAGAAAAGTAAATATGTATAATAAGATGTATAAAAATTCAGCGGTTTTAAATTAGAGACTGTTCGTAAGCCGTAACACATTTGTTATAACAATACCGGAGAATTTGTATATCGTAGGATATACAATGAAAAAAACAAACAACAATGTGTTAAGCGCGCAGATTGACAAACAGATAGAAAAAACAAAGCGAGATGAATGTTGTGTACCCGGCTAGCTCTGGCGCGCTCCGACCGACTGCCGCCAATCTCTCTGTGAATCTACAACAGGCGTCCTAATACGATAAACGTTAAACGGTACGACAAACTCGTACCATAATGTGGAGCATTTACCTTGTAAATTGTTAGGTTTCCGCGCGCCGACCCAGAGTGCGTTTCGACTATAATCAAATACTGATAGCAATGCGTCAGAATGTTTCTTTAAAAGTACTACCTAGTATTCATATTCCTAAATTTCGGAAATACATTGCAGACGTCGGTAAATATCTCAATGCTTCGCGAGTATCGCCAGTAATTATTATAATACTCAATAGTTAAGTCGCAATACTCTTTTCTACAGAAAGCCCATTTGAATTTTAGAATTGCGTTTAAATACGTTTTTAATTTTCTAAATAAAATTCTTGTTTGAACACTTTATGCTCAAACTCGTTGTAATCACTTATAAATACTTTATACAGAAAGTTGGCTTTCTGTCAAAATTTCCATAGCATATATAAAACATGTTATGTTATTTATATCAGAACTAACTACATTTTCGTTGGGAAATTTTGGACTGTTGTTAAAATTTTTAACTCGTGCGAGAGAATATTCAGCAGCGTTGGAATTTCCCTGGACATTTAAGTGTTTCATGTTATGTTCTCGGAATATGCAACGCTCAGACATTTTGTCACTTTTAGCGGATCTGAATTTAATGTCTTATACTTATTACCTACTTTAGAAAGATGTGAAATGATACATTACTTACATTTAAATAATAATCATTAAAATAAGTTACAGACTCTTAATAAATTACCATATTTCAAATAAACAATTTTTATATTTAATAAAGTGGAAATATAGGTTTCAATGAAATTTAGGCGGGTTCTAGAAAGTGTTTTTCTTGGGCTGAAGCGAACCCATTATTTTTAACCCTACAAAAGTGTGTTTCAACTATTTGTTCTCATTGTATATCTAGCGGTCAGAACTGGTTCAGGATACCAGAGAACATTATCATAATGCTAATGATTGTAAACAGACATAGCGGTAGTTCCAGTGATTCATTAAAGCGCATTGATTGGATGTAAAGGAGCGTCGCTGTAAATGTACGAGTATTTATAAGAGTTGCCCGCTCCGAGCCGCCCGCGCGAGCTCTATGCTAAACGATTCCGATATAAAAGAGGTGTTTAAACACTGATGTAGGCATGAATACGTCTGCTTCTGTCTGCCTCATAATAGACTTCCATTACAGATTAATCAGGATCAATTGGATTGAAATTGTCGAAGTATTGCTGATTCGGACTCAATTTTTTTTAATATGTTATTTTTTTCAATCATGGTTTCAACTTTTCAGCTAATATAAGTCTTACTTATATTGTTTAATAAATTTGCTTTATAAATTCATTATTTCCAGTAAACTTTCAACTCATTAACCTTCCTTTCCTTAAAGTTTCAACGGCGATTGTAAAAAACTATTTCGCGAAGAAGCTGCAGCTCCGATAGTAGCGTGTAGTAGTGATAGTATTACAAGGAAGTTTCGCCACTCCACATCGCAGCGTTAATTCACTCGGGGATCTAGAAAGTTCTGCTAATTTGTTATATTGCTT
>JADANM010006230.1:6118478-6145197 GCA_026213755.1 Eurema hecabe | reverse complement strand
ACACCATACACCATACACCATACACCATACACCATACACCATACACCTTACACCATACACCACACCGCGCCGTACGGGAACAAGCGGCACGAAATAGTATGTCAACTTGCGCTGTATTAGTGTTTATGAAACGTTTGCCTTACACAAATGGTTTCGAGACTCTATAAATTAGAATTTTATTTAATTAATTATTATGCTGCTACAAAATTTACATAATTTAATAATGTAAAACCTGTTAACGAATGTTATTAAACAATTCTAAGTATTTTACTAATTGCTGTTGCGTCCTACTGAAATAAGATCTGTAATGTTCTTGAAATTTTTATTTTTATTGGAATACGAAGTGTTGTCTGAATGACATGAACAGTCAAAGCCAGAGCGCACGTGACAGTAGTACGTGTTGCGGTTCAGTGCAATTAATGGTGCACTTGAAATTGTACACGTTGATGTTACTGAGGTCTGATTATGGCGCGACTAGCCAGCTGTCATAATTAGCAAATACTTAGCCAATTACCAGTTAGTGGAGACAGGAGCCGGTCTAATGAGAGCACAGCTACTTACAGATATCAAGGAGTTGTCAACACAAAGTGCATCATTTTATAATTGTACATGTAGGAGAAAGTTATACTGTGAACTGTCGCTCATATTGTTACAGACAACAACAGTATAGAGTTTTGATTTATGACTGTTAGTTCGTAATTTTAAATCTTTGTACTTGTCTGCCTCTATCTAATACATATAAAAACCAGCCAAATGTGAGGTGGACTCGCGTACTCCTATTTATAAGAATGGTACGGAATTTTATTTGTTGTTAAATCTAATGCTCAATTCGGAATCCTGTTAATATTTCAAGCGCCTACCTGATGCTGTTATCAATTAGGAGTCTATACGAGTAAAAAAAATCATAGCAAGGGACGAAAAATGATTGCATAATTATAAGTAAGACATACTAATATTGGCCCTGGAACTCATGGCGCGATCTGTGAGATTTGGCATCGCGTCGCGGCGCCGGCTCGCCCGCCCGCCCGTCCGCCCGCCCAGCGGGGACTGCACGGAAATATGGCTTGGAACTACGTTTATTCAGGTTAAGGCTACGTTATTTATATAGCCTTTGATTCAGTGAGTTTATGAGGCGTTTTTTTTGATTTTTTAGGTAGGTATATTTAGGTATTAATTTCTAGTTCTATATTTTATATTTTACTTTAATCAAAACATATATATTTAAAACTCTCTTTTCTAACATTTTTATTCAGCGTCGCGTCGTTATACAATTATGAAAGAAGCCATATATATTTTAATCTTAAAACGTTATCAACTTCACTTAATTTCGTATCAAAAGCCTTATCTTTATCGTATCTATTTACCTTTGAGGTCTTAATACGTCTCATTAATTTTGTCAAATTAAGAAGTTTCGCGCCGTTCATTATCGGGAGGAAGGGGAGCACGAGAACATATCCATTACGCGTATTTATTTATTTAATACATCTTCCTACTTCAATTTTCTCCTTTTGTGTGTCTAGAGAAAAGACTCGCGACGAAACCAACAAAGAATGTTCGAATGTTCGAGAATCGTTTTATTGTCGAGGTTCAATCATTTTTATACGTCCGTTCGCGGAACGGACTGGACATTTTATTATAGTATATAATTAACTTTCACATGAATCTTAAATAAATGCCGGTAATAATAGCCTATTTTCATGCCGATAGCTCTAAGAAAATGTTTGTAAAATTTCATAATGTTTTGCATACTCCTGATAATAGAGAAACCTTTACATTGTCAATTAGAAGACTATTGATTGGGTGTCTTTATAAAATTTTAGTCTACACGGTGTACACACTTATTCAATTCGCAGGATTCAGGAGTCTGCATTATATAATAATAAGGCACTAAAGGAAAAGACAATTGAGGCTATTGTACTTACATGAGTAGTATAGACTACAGGTAGGCTAGTCTAGTAGAGTTGTTCAAGTAGTAGGTACGAGTATATACAAATCCTATTAGAAACACAGTGCAGTAAAATATCTGCTCGGATTCAACTTTCAATTAGCGATAATAGTTGAGCTTTCGCGAGCGTATTGTAAGACCCGCTTTTCAATACGAGCCAGGAGTGGGGGCGGTGGTGGGGGGAGGGTCTGATGGGACTGAGCTGAGCGACTCCTTGACGAAGCCACTAGAGCCTGCTGAGCAATTAAGCGGGCTGCCGAGCGCCGCCGACCGCCATACGACTTGATATTTATTTAATATTTTTATGATTTTTGTCAGTTGAGTTTGTGTTCTAATTAACCTTAACAGTCCTTTAGATACTAATTGACTCTTCAACCATTTTGTCGAAACCAGGTTATTTAGCGTTGTTGAAACGAATATCATTAATTACAATTATTTGTCGTCCCAATTTCGTACCAGTTTCTTCCAGACAAGTTCGATACCAGGCGAATTGTTTGTTGTTAGAAAAAACGTTATTTTTGCTTTTTTCCATGTCTAGTGATAAGTCAAATATATGAATGATATTTTTTTACAATTTTAATGATATTATGTAAATGAATACAGCCTCTAATTACTGACGATTGCTCATATAATTAATTAATCAATAGTACGCGATAGAATTACGGTTCGGCATTAATGAGGTTTCACTCGAAGCGTCTAAAAAGTCTAATTTTCCGTCGCTACATAAATATTTAAAAATTATTTAAATTGCGTTTGGGATTTAAAATAGCTCAGCGCAGTAGCATACAACGAAATTTAATTTATTCCTGACGTTCACAACGAGCTTTACCTGGAAGGTCGGTCTCAACACAATGCTACAAGATTTGTGCTTTCTTGTAAATGATTACTTGTTGATATCGAGATGAAATGACAATTTCCAACAGACTCCAGTGTGCAGAGCGCGGGCGGGCGCATTGTGCTAACAGATTGTATACAGATATCTATAGAGTAATATTAAACCTAAATTATTTGATAGATTGTTCGAATAAGTGAATCTTTGGAACTTCCAGTATGTTATGAAGAAACTATTTCGCAATAATTTTATAGCTACACTATAAGCATAGTGCGACATTTCGATCGATGTCAAATTTAAAAAAAAAACATTTGTTAATTTTCTGGCGATGCACATGTAATGCACACGCATCCAGCGAAAGCACTACTTCGTACTTTTGTAAGGTTGAAGAAAGATGTAGTTAAAACATTTAACGTCAAGCATTATTTCGCATAATACGGCATAATGCTATAATTGAAAAACTAGGTATGACTCTTTACTAAACTTTTATACTATGGGTATTTTAATTTTTGTTATATTGTTAAGGCTAATTTAAAGTACTCTTACAGAAACAAAATCTCCTTTAGTCCACTACAAATTACAATAGAAGAATTCAATATAAATAATAATAAAAAAATACCCAAATTCCCGTATATACGCCATGAAAATTACGACATTTCTGATTTTGTAATGTGTACCTGTAGTGTATTCTAAGGTCTAAGCTGCCGGAGCGAGCTCCGCTCCGCGCTGTGCAAAGATATATTTTTAAAGTCAGTCTTCACTGTACCCTCATTTTTTATCTCGTGGATTTTCCGCTCGATTCGATCTTGACACAATTTATTATTTACCTACCGTTACCCTCAGGGATTCGCTTCATTTATTTATGTTGTAATAAATGGAATTTGTATTAAAGTGGCTTTGTCGTTTATCAGTCGGGCAGGCGAGGCGTGAGCCGTGAGCTGCTGTGTGTATGGGCATTGGGCGACCAGCCGCGCGTAGCCCTGGCACTGATCGCTCACGCGATAACGATTTTGAAAAGCTTTTAATTTTTAGCGCACACACGCACACACACATACATTATACATTTCAGTTCTTGTTTTTCACACTAGTCCTGAATTTGCACATAATCGTACATTACATTTCAAATCGTATTTTAAAGTACAGCGACGCACTCTATATGGTAAGCAGTAGGTAATGCATATAGTTTGAAAGTCAACCGAAAGTTCCATCGTCGTCGTCGTCTCAGCCGCTGGAAGTCCACTGCTGGACATAGGCCTCCCCCCTGGACCTCCACACATACCGGTCTGAGGCGACCTGCATCCAGCGTCTTCCGGCGACCTTGACAAGGTCGTCTGTCCACCTTGTGGGTGGACGCCCTACGCTGCGTTTGCTGGTCCGTGGTCTCCACTCTAGCACTTTTCGGCCCCATCGGCCATCTGCTCTTCGCGCTATGTGGCCTGCCCATTGCCACTTCAACTTGCTAATTCGTTGGGCTATGTCGGTGACTTTAGTTCGTCTACGGATCTCCTCATTTCTAATTCGATCACGTAGAGAAACCCCGAGCATAGCCCTCTCCATAGCTCGTTGAGCGACTCTGAGCTTTGAGATGAGGCCAAGAGTGAGAGACCACGTTTCGGTGCCGTAAGTCATCACTGGTAACACACACTGATTGAAGACTTTTGTCTTGAGGCACTGAGGTATGTCGGACGAGAAGATATCGCGTAGTTTCCCGAACGCTGCCCAGCCGAGTTGGATCCGGCGGTTGACCTCTTTCTCGAAGTTGGACCTACCTAATTGGACTACTTGTCCCAGGTAGACGTATGAGTCAACAACTTCGAGTATCGAGTTTTCAACAGATATTGGGGAGGGCACAACATGGACATTCGACATAAGTTTCGTCTTGTCCATGTTCATTTTAAGGCCCACCCGTTGTGAAACTCGATTGAGGTCATCGAGCATCATGCCGAGTTCCTCCATCGACTTCGCCATGACTACGATATCGTCGGCAAATCGAAGGTGAGTGATGTATTCGCCGTTTATGTTGATGCCAAGTCCTTTCCATTCCAGGAGCTTGAAGGTGTCTTCCAGAGCGGCCGTAAACAGTTTCGGAGATAAAACGTCTCCCTGTCTTACGCCTCTTCTCAATGGAATATCCTTAGTGCTCTGTTCCTGTACTCGGACTGACATGGTGGCGTTTCTATACAAACACTTCAACACTTCGATGTACCGATAGTCAATATGGCATCGCTGGAGTGACTCTAGCACCGCCCATGTTTCCACCGAATCGAAGGCTTTCTCATAGTCCACAAACGCTAAGCATAATGGTAAGTTATACTCTTCGGTCTTCTGTATAACTTGCCGCAGCGTATGAATGTGGTCTATGGTACTATAGCCTCTTCGGAAACCGGCTTGTTCGGGAGGCTGGAAGTCATCCAATCTATGCTCGAGACGGTTCGTAATGACCCTTGAGAACAGCTTATAAACATGGCTCAGAAGCGTGATGGGTCTGTAGTTCTTTAGAAGGGTGTTGTCACCTTTCTTGAAGAACAAGACCACCTCGCCTCTGTTCCATGCTTCAGGCGTTTTGCCCTCGAACAATACGGAATTGAAGAGCTTCTGGAGGACTTCAAGTATCGGTCTACCACCCGCTCTCAGAAGCTCTGATGTGATTCCGTCTTCGCCCGGCGCCTTGTTGTTCTTCAGCTGTTCTAGGGCCACACTAATCTCGCACAGACTGATGTCCGGGATATCTTCTGTATAGTGTCGGGTCAGCTCGGCTCTTGGATCTCTCACCAAGCTGCCGACGGGCTTTGCGACCGAAGTGTATAACTGTCCATAGAACCTCTCTATCTCCTCTAAAACCTCTGCTTTGGTCGACGTTTTGCTGCCATCTTCCCGTTTCAGCTTTGTCAGCTGGCTTTGCCCAATAGACTTGTCCTTTGCGAACACTTTAGAGCCCTGGTTTCGCTCGATGGTCTCTCTAACACGGTTAGTATTAAAGAGACGTAAATCGTGTCGCATGGACTTGGATATACGTCTATTGAGCTGCCTATATGACTCCGCGTCATCGGGAGACTGCAGCGGTATCGAACGTCGTTCAGCCATGAGGTTCAGGGTTTGATGGGATAGTTTTTGAGGTCTATCTTTGCGGCGGGGTCTAAAAAACTTACATCCTACCGTGCGGACAGTTTCCACTAGCCCGTCGTTTATCTCGTCCACCGATTCAAAGTTCTTCAGGCAATCAAAGCGATTAGAGAGCTCGAGTTGAAAGTTTTCTGGGTTTTGAATGTGAGCACGAGTGGGTCGGAGCGTAGACTTCATCAGACTGGACCTTTCAAGTTTAACATTAATATTTAGTATGCCTCTCACAATGCGGTGATCGCTGCCGGTCTTTACCCTGTTAATCACAGAGACATCCCTAAATATTCGTTTCTTGTCGGTCATTATGAAGTCTATCTCATTTCTCGTGGAACCATCGGGACTCAACCAGGTCCATTTCCTATGAGGAGGCTTTTGGAAGAAAGAGTTCATCATAAAGAATTCCTCTCTCTCCAGAAAGTCAGCCAGCCTCTGTCCTCTATGGTTCCGATGCCCATACCCAAATTGCCCCACTCTCAACTCACCCTCGCTTTTCTTACCCAACTTTGCGTTGAAGTCCCCCATAACAACAGTGAAGTAAGTTTTGGAGGTATGTATGGCCCTACTTATGTCCTCATACATAGCCTCTACTTCGTCATCGGAGTGTGTCGAAGTCGGTGCGTATACCTGAATGACCTTCAGCGAATATCTTTTGGATATTCTGAGTATTAGGTATGCCACCCTGCTCGACACACTGTCGATGGTTATAATGTTGTTTACGAGGGACTTGTGAACGAGAAACCCGACACCACCTTGGGACTGTTGGTCGCCCTCCCGGTGGTAGAGCAAGTTACCGGACTTCAGGGCTACGGTGTCCTCTCCCTCTCTACGAACTTCACATAGCCCTACAATGTCCCAGTGCAACCTGCTCAATTCCTCTTCCAGCTCGCAGATCTTCTCGTCAGTCCTCAAAGTGCGTATGTTGTGTGTTACCAGGGCCAGTTGTCGTTGGGATGGGTAGCCGGACGTCTGCCGGAGATTCTTCGCACCCCCTGCTCCGCCGTTACCGTGACCGCTACCCGCGTCCGGGATAACGGAGCTGCCGGGGACTGGGGGCCTGGTATTTGTGTTACTGATCATTTGGGGGGGGTTTGCCAATACGCGCCACGCTTGGCGGGCGGGTTGGCGCGCGCAGTTGATGTGATGGTATGTAGAATCCGGAAGATGCTGCTGCCCATCTTCCGGTAGTTTTCCCATCTGCAGATTTCTACTGCAACCCGGGATGAGCGGGTGGGGGACTATTCATAACGCCGGTCACCCCACGGCAAGTTGGAAAGTTTTGAAAGGTTGGAAAGTTCCATAATACCCTTATAATCACTTGCGCAGTTCTCACTGAAATTTTCAATTCAAATTTTGTTGATACTTTGCGGCGCTGTTGTGAAGCCTTCCTAAACAACAACGTGTGTGTGCCGCTGGGAGGCGGGCGGCGAAAGTTTAAGCATAATGTTATTAAAGCGGGTTCAAACCGCAGCCTTTGAGGGCTTACGGAGTTGCCGCAGTCCGAGAGCCGCCCGCCGCAGAACTCCTGTATCGACCCTCTTGCACGTAGTCAAAGTCACACGTATCTTTATTCTAGGCTACATATAGTAACATTTTTGAATCGTTACGGTATTACAAAACATTTACCACAGTTGCTCTTTCCCCCCACCATCGACTCCCCCTCCCCTAGTGACCTCACCACACCGCTACAACTAACAGGCACCGGCGAATCTTGTGGGACCGATTTAGAGCAATATGATTTATATACTGCTTGAAGTTTTGCGAGAGATATCTATGAATGTGGAATCTATTTAATGTTATTGGTATAATTAATGTAAACATATTGTTGGAGTGTCTGAGAGTTGTATTGTTTCTGCTGTATAATGGGCTTCTACAATAAAAAACTAAAGTGAATATTCCTATCAATTATTTAATTACACAAACCACTTCAACAGTTTCTATTGTTAATAAACATATAATCTTTAGCATACTGATGCACTTGTAAGCAAGCTGTGTTCTGTTGAATTAAAAAATAATATATTGCTTATAAAACTAATGAAACAGGTGTTTTGTTTTGAGTTATATAATACCTTACTACACTGCGTAAGTTATCGGTACGCCGTGTAATCCAATTCAACAGACGATGGCATCCCTACGTATTGGACTCATCATTTGCAATTTGGGTGACATCCTGCGGCGGCGGCTCAGGGCGGCTCAGGGCAACTCCGGGTAGCGCGGGGTAGCGCGGGGTAGTGCGGGGCGGCGCGGGGCGGGTTGCGGTCGGGACATTGTCAGCTCCTTTGTACTCGTAACGACCTGCGACACACTGCCTCCTCGTATCACTACAGCTTACACAAACTGATTAATCCTCTATACCTTCCACCTTCAACCCTTTAGAAAGCTTATGCAACGCATTTATTGAACCTTGTTACATTTGTACATATGGTCCTATTTAGTAACGTAGCCGAGCCGGTAACGACTTTACTTATACAAGCTTTCTCCTTCGCGTTCTTTTATTCATTTATTTATTTATTTATTTTATCCTTTATTACACCAAGGAAACTCAAAAACTAGACAAATACATTAAATTTATGTGTAGGTAATTATGTTTTGTTGCATAATTTGTTAGCGACCAAGTCAAACACGCGTATAATTTGTTTCACTTTTGCTGTTAATGAAGACAGAAAAGGCAAGCACAACCCGCGATAGGGGCTGCCTTAAAAACGAAAAAGCTACAACGACAAAAATTCTTAATAAGTTATAAATAGAAGTCCTAATAAAGACAAGTTTAATAAAGCTGAAAAGAATGTTAAAGAAGTATTGGAGACTTACATGATTCAAGTGGTACACACTTGTACGGGAATAGTGTAGTAATTAGACAAATACGTAGCGCGGTGCCCGCTGTGCCCGCGGTGGCTCTCTTCACTTCGTCGTCAAGCTTCGCGCGCGCTGTCGAATTACTCACTCGCATTTAACTAGATGAACACTCACTGCGGAGGAATTTCGCTTGTTTATGTTATCTCTTAAGAGCTGTATGAATCCCTATTTAAATTTCATTCTCTCTACAAGTTTTGCCTAAATTTAAGTATACCTGGCATAAAACCTAAAACCAAGTTTCAAATAGCTAATTAGCTATTTAAGACAGAGACAATTCTAACAGAACTAAAACAATTAAGACCTGTAAAGCCGTTCTGGAATGGTACATTCAATACAATCCGCCTATACTGAAAATCCACATTCAACATATTGTAAGTATATTTAAACAACATCATTTTGAAATTTATTACGAGCCTCTTTCGGGAACTTTGTATGACTACATAAGTACAGAAGCATGTAATACTCGTATGTGATGTCCTGGGCTCCTGGCAGTCCTGGGCTCCTGGCAGTCCTGGGCTCCTGGCAGTCGGGACGAATAAATCGCGGGCCGCCGACAACGTAATCGGGGTTTATGTGACACGGCCAAGTTATTTTCATAATGTTACTTTCTTCCGACAAACTTTTTTGCTTTTATAAACGGGCAACATTAGCAACTGTGTCATACCTCTAGCTCATCCATTAGTATGTTTATATATAAAAAAATTACTAGATAATATATAAAAACAATATACATACATATGTTATAGAGACATAGAGACATATTAAATACTTTCGCAAAAATAAAAGAAAACAACGGGATTGCGTGTGATGCGGGTGCAGCCGCGGTTCAAAGCTAGTATAATATAAGAAGGGAGCGCTCCGCGGCCGCGCTAATGAGTAATCATGATGAATGGCCGCACTTTTAATTCGCAATTAAAAACTTCCCAACTCGAGCGAAAACACTTCACGACCTGACAGTCCGATATTATAGAGCTCGGAATTACTTCAGTGAGCTGCACGAAGTATTAGCAATTATATCTGGAAGGCCGCCGGCGCCGACACATTGCAGAAACATCGTGCTCGGAGAATGTTCATAGACAACTATGATTGACTATGAAGTAAGGAATACTTAACATGTACCCATCTATACTAATATATAAAGCTGAAGAGTTTGTTTGTTTATTTGTTTGTTTGAACGCGCTTATCTCAAGATCTACTGGTTCGAATTGAAAAATTCTTTTTTTATTGAATTGACCATTTATCGAGGAAGGCTTTAGGCTACATAACATTACGCTGCGACTAATAGGAGCGAAGATATAATAGAAAATATGGAAAAAACGGGGAAAATTATTCATCTTTGAGGGCTTCCTTTGCGTGCGCTGCGAAAACGGTTCAAGATACAAAAATAATATGTTTGAAAGAATTATGCCTCTTTAAATGATCTAAAATAAGTCCGCGACAGTATATGTCTATCTTCTAAGATTGACTCACTATAACATAATAATAGAAATTGATCCGACGGGGACGAAGTCGCGAGTAACAGCTAGTATTATATATCTCCTGGGACACAATGATTGTAATAAGTGCTTCTTTTGATGGAGCAAACTTTTAATTGTACGGGAATAACATTACACCTGTAGTCCCGCAGCTGGCGCCTGCCAGCCAAGTTGGTCCAAAGCATCGCTTCCTCGCGCAACTCCCGAGAGGACAAACTATTACTTTACTCGTACAAATCAATCTGTATGTTTCTGGTTGTTAAATGTACCTACTATCTAGGAAAGTAGAATTATCTACTTTTCGATACATTACAGTTACAAGTTATTTGGTTATACAGCCCCATCAAACACGTTATATTATATTATAACACAGAGCTTTTATATAAAGCGATAGATATGTCGCAGGCGGATTGTATAATCCGCTGTATTACATTACGGCATTACGGCCGTTTTGCAAAGCGGTGGTTCAATGTTTAGCCGTATTGTCTTGCGTAGTTTTTGTATCATTATAAAAAGAACTTGATTACTCAGCTTCATTTTTATTAAAGACTAGCTGTGCCAGCGACTTCGCCCGCGTAGAAAAGTGACATTGTTTTGGGTTCTATTGCGTTATTAAAGGTGTCCTATAATATTTTTTCTCATATATCTTCCATGTACAGACAGCGACTCGTTACGTTTTTATTATATGTATAGATATAGACTAACATATGACGACGAATACATTTAGGCGGTTTTTTGCTTATCCGCATTCAATACGGCTAAACGTTGAACCGCCGCATTGCAAAACAGCCCTGTTTTGTAAAACGAACAGCCGTAATGTTATACAGCGGATTATACAATCCGCCTGCGACAGATACATCACCACTTATTACGACTTACGAGAAATTTGTGACATCTGTTATCGGTAAAAACCCTAAGTAAAAAATTATAACGACGTAGAGCACTTTCCAAGTTAAAACGGTTACTTGGGAAATGACTTCGGACCGTTTTATATACGCGGACCTTCGTCAAATATTTTGACTTAATATTTAAAATAGTTGACATAATAAGGCTATGAGGAGCGGTGCGAAGCTTACACTTGACCTTAAAGGAAAATATTATAAACATGTTGAGCTGTTGAGTGCTTGTCGCTGAGGGTGCCACGTGATACCTTCAACCGTACTACTTTAAAGTGATTAATAAGTAACGAAGGCTAATTTGAAGACGCTACAATCGATGCGGCGTACATCCAGTACCATGTACGCGATACGCGACGGGCCGCAGGGTCACTATCAATTTTACATGTGGGTCGATGCGGCCTCGCTACTTCCATTGAGCTGTAAGTTGAATCAAAGCCTCCAGTCTTGGCCTTCAAAGCCTTCATAGCCTCCATAGTCCATAGGCGCTCGATAACGATTGAATAATAGAACCTGCTGCACGATTGATTTAACAAGGTCGTTTATTTGAATAGAATTATTATGAAAATGAATTCAAAAATATAATTCATTATTAATATACAAAGCGAATTCCACTATTCACTATGCTATTCACTATATACCTATTATCTGCTTTCTTGACAACGCTATTTCACGGAAACGATGATGAAGACATAGAATAATACAGCGAGAACCGCAATATGAGCACGTAAAGTGAAGCCATTTCAAAGTATACCATTTTGTCTACTTACATAGATTTCGCAGCAGTGGCACGCATCACAATTCGTATGTTTTTCGTGGACTTAATTTGTTTACATTCATTGGGTAAATTTCTTATAGCAGCAATATTATCGGTAGTGTTTGGTGCGTGTCATCGAGTACATGGACGTGCTCTTAAAACCTACGTATAAACAGATCTGGCTTCATTAACGGCGGACGGATTATTAAGTCTATGCGTTACACGTTATTAATTATTATTATTATAAACACATCTGTGTTACCGCGCGGTGTTCATTAAACACTGATGTATGCAAACAGCGCCACGCGACGCCTCTCGATGAGCTCATTACTACTTTATTGGAGTCATTCATATTCGTGCGCGCTGTTAGCACGTTATGTTATCATTTCAATAACATCGATTTTTATCTACGTTTATATCGATAGTTTTAATTGAACGTTTAATAACACAGTTATAAATATATTTCATTATAGTAAAGATTTTTTTGGCTAAATTAAAAAAAGATAATTTACACTATTATCTATTTTTTGCAGGTTCACAACTATAAGTAAATATTTATTGCCCATATTCCACGTAAATGAATCCACTGCAAGTATACGTCAGTAATATCATCTTATCACGATTTGCATCTATTCATTGATAACTGCTTAGTAAACCTGGGACATCGTTGTGGCTTGAGCATTTATACATTAAGTTTAAGATACTGTTTTATTACAATAGTCACTGAGCAGTGAGCACGGAGCACCCACCCGTTGTATGACCAAAATTATAATTGTTAATGACAGACAATTTGCACACAGTGTGTTATTACAACGAATAAAACATTGTGTGAGATTAAAAAATTGTCTGAGATATGTTAACGCCGAGCGCTAAGCAGTCTCACGTATCACTTCATCCCTGAGAGGACTGTCATGTCCTACTGGTATTCCTCTAACAATGGCTCCGTCAGCTCCACCCACGTCACGTCACGTCACGTCACGACGCGGCACGTCACGCCACGTCACGATCGACGAGAGACAAGGAACGAGGGACGGACGCTGCCCGCATTTCGGATTTACATATGTTAAGATGTTTGATAATCCGACAATCGTTGACATCCGGCCTTTCACGAGAATATCATATAATATTATAAGAAGTATAGACTGCGCTATGATATACAATAAAGGTAATCAAATCGTAAGTGGATGAATGCTCAGGTATCTACTAGGACAGATTTGTAGAAATAAATCATCCATAAAATAAAAGGGAATTACACGCACCATCGAAGCGTACAACAGTTATGCTACGTTAAAGTTACTTTTGATCTTAAAACAAGAGCTTAAAATTGTCGGGGACAAAGAAAAAGTAAGACGTAATTTGCTTCTCAATGATAATATCACTTTATATATAATTTGGTAGTTTTATATTTTGCTGTCAAGTACTATAGTACCAATTTAATGTCATATTCTGTTACAGCTCTCATAATATATTAGTCTTTAAGAATAGTTCATTATTTGAGTAACAAACGTGATTGTTTTCAAACTACTTTGATCGTCTAACAACAATGTGATCTTATCTTTAACACGTTTTATTTCCACTTATATATACGGTGGGGGTGAATGGGTTGGGTCAGACTTCGACGCTACGAGCGGAGAGCTCGCGGGCTGCGAGCACTAAACATCTTGATAATACTTTATGAGCGTGCTTGTTTAGCTTTGCGGTTAATATTTGCAAGGAGCCGCATTTCTCAGTAAACATTGACTTTCTGCGAGAGACGCGCCGGCGAGCAGCGCTCGTTCGAGAACTTTTGTTTTCATTCAATGTGTAGTGTCAAGCAAATAAAACCAGTGTTTTATGTACGTGCAGCTTGTTTGCTGCTTAAACTTCGCAGATAAACTCAGGAAGGGTGGAGCGGGTGTGCCCGACACCGGGCTGACGTTACCGTAGTGCGCGGTCATTTATTATTGTCACCTTCTGATTCTTGTATATTTGTTGTTGAGAAAAGTGACCAATATGCTCATCTTTATATTTCTAAAGATTTAGTCACGTACAGTTCAGTTATTTGTTTGCAAGCACTTGTACAGGCCCTTCCAGTTGAACTTGACCCAGCCCGGTCTACTCGTTCAGTTTTCGCTCAGATTTGAAGACCGTCTGGAATAAAAAAGCAAAGCCGCAAAAAAAAAGCAAACACCTATCTCCATCACAAGACCACAAACTTACTAAGTAACAGCGAGGTCACGGTCCCCGTTACGATCATTTGTCAGTAATTATGTAACTCGGACATATTCAGACATAAAATAGAGATACCATACTAACATACGAAATGAAAAATCATTAAATCATGAACAATGAAAAGTGGTAGTCATAACATGTAAATAATTGAATCAATTTAACGAAACGGTGACCAGATGTTGCTTATTGCCTGCGGGCTGAGACCGCGGCGGGGCGGGGCGTGCGGGGCGGGGCGGGACGGAAGGAGCAACTATACATCGCCTGATATTACACTTTGTTACAAGTATTAATATGTTGAGCGATTGAAGAGCAGGGGTAGGGTAGCAAGAACAAATGTTCGCCTAATTAATAAAAATTCAATAGCCATATGGTTACCTCGTTGATATTAATGACAGAACTGGCCCAGCAAAACTGATGCCAGGGAAGCACCTTCTTTTGAAATAAAAACAATTACGAATATCGATTCACGATTCTTCACAGTGAAATCGTGACGATATCTCGTTCCGCATGTCAGCGGCAGGCAGGCTGGCTGGCAACTCTCACTGCAGCGATAATTCCAATCGACGCCGCCAATTTATTGCATTTGAACATTACACGTCCACTATCCACTGTAATTAAGTTATATTCATTGAGCATTTACTGTCCCTACTTACTACCTATATGTAAAATGTAACAGAATGCGCGGATGTATTATTGTATAAATGTACGCATATTTGATTCTTTATCACGCAAAAACTATACTACTATTAATTACGTCGCACGCCCTGTACTGTAACATGGCATTAACCTTATAGAGCAAATGCTTGCCTTTCGTTTCGAAGATCTTGTGACGTAAAGTCATAAAGACATAATGTCTTACGACTACATAAAATACAAATTCTAAATCACAGGAGAGTAAAGTCTCAAAATCTCTATGTTCCTACGGCAGTACTGGGACATAAACGGTAACCAATGTGTTCATCTAAAATGCCGAATTGTAGGTAAAATTCATTTGCTTATAATTAAATAATTAATAATAATATAACGTGTAAAATAGTATTCTGTACACTCACGAGTGAGTTCACAGCACTTCGGCCAGCACTCTTCGCCCAGATATATGTCACCTGCTGCATTCCGGCTCCCAGCCAATTCGCCGATATGGCGCATGGGCACATTTAATTAATTACTTAAATCGACATATGTTTATTTTATTTTTTCTCATAATTGATACAATTTGCAAAACAAAAAAATAGTTTTGTGTAAACCTATACGGAGTTAATAATTGATATTTTTATAGAGATTTATTTTTTCAAATTAAACGTACAACTTAAAATTTTTACAATAGCGATAAATGTAATATCGAATACTTCCGATATAATACCGCGACATCCCACTAGAAGCCATACTTAGGCAGTAGGCTTTCAACAAAGGAAAAATCCGCGAGAGAGCTAACATTGTCCGATTGAAGCCTCGCAAACAGAAATCGAGATAACTGAGACGCACATACGATATGTAGCGAGTGGGACGGGGACGGCGGACGCTACGCGGCGTGCCGTAGCCGGTAGCACCGTAGACCGTATAGCGTCAGTACTGTCCCGTAGACGCGGCCGTAGCACGTCTACGCACGCTCCGCGCGCCGCACTCGACCGCAGTATTACATGAAGTGTGCCGTTCGGTGGAACAGTGGATAAATTCCTGTGGAACAAACACGCGAGCAGTATCATAGTGCGCGGCAATGGCAGCGGCTTCTACGGCTTCGACGGTGAGCCGCCGAGCCTCGGTGCACTCCCTAGCTTCTAGCTCACCACACTCTCTAACAAACTTGTGGGAGAACACAATAAAAAGATTTAGTTTTTTCTCGCTTCTTCTTTTTCTCGGCGTGTTTCTATTTAAGTCGCAGATGCGCTCGTTCGCAACCGATCCAATACATTAACTTACATAATCTTTGATAAAATTTATTTTCTTTTTGCCGCCACAATAACTTTATAGACGCGGTTACAACTACTTAGGTACACCTGTACATTTATATCCATCAACGATTAAGACAGACAATACGAAAATTACGCTAAGTAATATTATCTCATTTTATTTTTTATAGGACATTATTTGTTAGTTTATTTTCTCCTCAATAAGCTAAGAGGATCCCCTCATAGCTTCTTACCTAAATATCTATAAGCTATATCTCTTCATTGTTAAAACAGTTTGAGAGGCAGAGAGGCAGAGATAGAAGCCTCAGTCCTCGCGTATGTAGATGTCATACAACGTACGTGACCGGCTCCGGCGAGTCATTCAATGTGCTTTAACAGACATCTTACTTCACTCAAAAAAACTATATTTTTCACGTATAAAAAATAAAATAAAATATTTTATATCACACAAAACGGTTTTAGGCCATTGCCAAGTTTTAGGCCATATAACACAATAAATATAACAAAAAATAAACTGACTTCAAACTAAAAAGCAAAAAATAAATTTGCATCCCAAAAAGTAATACGCATTTTCATTTAGTATATAGAAATGATTTAATAGTTATTTTATAATTTTGAAGTCGGTGCTAGGTTAATGCTACAACAATATATACAAAATCGATTTAAACAAACAAACACTTACTGTTTTACTTGATAGATCCCCTCGATTTCTCTGGTTTCCCATCATCAGACCCTGATATCCTTAAAATGGGACCACCTCAGAAGTGGCATCTATACAACTAAATTTTGAAATACGTCATAAACGACGAAGTATCGGTGAACATATTACATAAAAAATATTATACATACAGACGAATTGAGAACCTCCTCCTTTTTTGAAGTCGGTTTAAAAGGAAGCTAGTTGTTAAATGTAAAAAATCAGCAAAGTCAAATCAGAGTAATCTGAATTGTCTTCCTAGATAACTACAACGATGTTAAAAATCAAAATGATGATATACTACTATAAATTACCAATATATATAATTTTATATCAAAATTTTAAGTCTATATATGTTGTGGACGCCTGCAAGTATGGCGACATTGTGTCAATTGTAAATCTTTCAAACTACACGTACGTCATGTTGGCCCTTAATATAAATAAATGAATAAGTAAATCTAAATGATGGTAGTGCTTACAGCTGGGCATATCATATTGTGCGAGTATAACGTAGGCTATAGTTTGTCAGCAAATCGGATCCTCCGAAGTGTCCTCGCGAGCAGATAGGAAGAGGGTCTGACTTGATCGTAACTAAATATAGCGGATATTATTCATATGTCATTGTGAACGCTGGATCAAGGATCATTTAATTAAGGATCTATTTAAAATAATTGAGGACGTTATAAAAATAAAAGGTGTTACTTCATCGACGTGTTTATTGCAAGTGAAGGTTTACATGCATAGCTTATAATTAACGTAACGCAGGATGGCCGATGCATCGCATTGCCATTAAAAACCGTAACGCGTTTCTTGCTTGAACAGTCATTTTGGTTATTCAATTATCAATATAAAGTTATGGCATTCACAATTATTATCGTTAGCGTAGTCACGGCCGATATCTGTTTGAATTCAGTGGTCAGTTCGTTCAGATCGGTCAAACTGTTGTAATCATATTATGTACATTTGACTACAGTAATACATTTATACATTCAAAATTACACATCATAACACTAACGAATTTCATTGGTTGAATTTTGTTTCCTGATATTTGAAAATCACTATAGATAATATGAGTAATATGTTTTCTTTGTATGACAACACTTGTGTGTTACTTGTTTATATTTGAGTGTCAAGACAATTTTCAATGTCATTCACAATCTTCAACATCTCTGATCTAACGCACTTGTCAAATGTCTAATGACAGGTCTAATGATAACATTAGACCTAAAGCATCTGATGATCACAACCGGCCTATCTACCACCACCACCACCATCACGGGGGGCCGGGGAGCGCGGGGCGCGGGGCGCGGGGCGCGGCACGGTTCATTTGACATGTGCAGTCAGATCAGAGATGCTCGCTCAAGCGAGTCATTCATATTATATATTCCATGTAAGTGACTTACACATACATAGGCTTGGCTTAAGTCAAGCGGAAAGTTGAACACACCGTGTATGTGTGTGTGTGGGTCACAAGCAAAGAAAGTCAATACAACAGATACTTGTATAGACGTAGAAACCATAGCGACAGTAATATATTTTATGATATATTTATAAGAGACAGGTAAACAAGCACTCTTATATAACATTGAGCAAAGTTTGAAACTTTAAAGTCGAATCAGTTAATTGAAATCAGTCGTTACATGTGTGACGTCACAACGTGACACACGGCGGCGCGGAACAAGGGCATATTTCTGATTAATAGCGTCATTCGATAATGGACGAAACTTTGCCGGGATTTTCCGGAAAGCACACGGTGTACGGAAATCATTTCCAACGCGGGAAATGGGGCAATTGGAGGCAAATTGCCCGCCGAGTGCCGACGGCAGTGCGCCCTCAGCGCCCTCAGCGCCCTCAGCGCCGTGAGCGCCACTCGACTTGCTCGCCATTCAGTTTTGTTAATAACAAACTTACTTGCTTTTGAATAACAATAACAACGAAATTGATTTATGATACCTACCTACAATCAAGTACCCCTCGTGCTCGTTTGCCCGCTTTACAATAAAAAAAACACTAGTCCTACAGATACTTGCAGTACTTAAAGATATAAACATTTATAATAATAAAATAAAGTAGTACAGGAAATTGAAGAAAAAATTATTATACATATATTTGAACGCGTAGTTTTCATTCCCAAGCCAATATCATTATGTTCTGTATTTATTAGTTTTATAGTCCATGCATGATAACTTTTAGGGAAATCCATTCAAACATTTTTGTGTTCAAGTGCAACATACATCTTCATACACAAACCCAAACATTTATATAAATTACACATATTATGTAAGTAAATTTGGTTAGAATTGTTTCAAATTAAAGAACGAACACCGCGAAAAACTATGATTAGATAAAAGAAGGAGAAAAAGAATCCTGGCACGGCAGGCGACACTGGCCAGCGCCCGCTCACATTAGTGCAATAGATTGGATCGAAGGTCTGTGAAGTGGCACTACATCGGGACTCGACAAAGAATCCGGCACTCGACGTGAAGCCGACATCGCAATGAGATTAGCGGTCCACCGGCCCCGTCCCGTGCACGAGGCACCGAGCAAGTCCATTCCATTTCTTTGATTTCCTCTAATTGAATGTCTCCGCTGGCCAGTTCACAGAATTTAATATTTATAACTTCGTTACAAGCAACCTTTCATTTTCATTTAATTTGGATTCCGTCTTTTTCTCGAGAGCTTTAAGAGCTGAAGTGATGACTTGTTGAATTGTAACAAAGAGGCAAATGAATCATTAACTGTACACAGGCTCTGTGCCTTCCAGTAATCTAGCTACATCTATTGCACGACAGCTGCTTGTGAGTTGTGTATAACGAGCAAGAATTGCGTGTATTCAATGTAATAAAAATTCAGCAAGACTACAGTATATTGGGCTAACACAAGTGGCGCTGACGAGATCACGTAACAGATGTGATTACATCACCGTATCACGTACTCGCAGGGCACGTTGTCGCGCCCGCGGGCCCGTCACGTCGGCGCGGACCGCGGTACGCACACTGTGTACACACATACATACATACAGTAAGCATTCGTGCCACGGCTCACGGCTCACGGCTCGTATTAGCACCGGCTTATTTTTCTATTCTTAAAAGGCGAGATGTGGGGAGATGGCGTTAGCCGCGAGTGCCCTAAACAGATGTCCGCCTTTCATGTGCAATACCATTTTGAGCTCCAAACGTGTAAAACCAACCAACAAAAAGATTGACTCACTAGATATTAGAAAATAAAATCTTAAATTTTGAAAGCTTCAAGCTTCACGAAACAAAGATTATGTTCGATTGTCGAATCGTAGTTCTCACTAATAATCTCGCTAATATTTAATTAGCTAAACACAGCTGGTAGTGCCCACAAGGAAGAGCGTCCGCGCGAGAGGCCGGGACGCGGACCTTTGTGTGGTGTCGAACAATAGTATATTTTTAGTTATCAGAAATGGATTTAATAAAAAAAAAGAAATGCGATTACATATACCTAAAGGTCTATAATTCACTAAATTAACATCAATCACCGATTAAAGAACTGAAGCTAACCAAATTACAATAAATGAGTCTATTAAGGAAACAATCAACCGCCAAACACACTGATTAAGTAAATAATCGTTAATTAAAATATGCGACAAGCAACGTGATGACACTGAGACACATCCGTACGAGCGGCGACCGACAAAAGATGTAACAACTACCGCTCAACGTTTTTTATAACTGTCACTATGAAGTCATGTATATTACGCGTCACGAGTCTTTAACGCTGAACGAAACCTGCGCAGTAGTCAAAAATAAGGTATCGTAATACGTTAATTACGAGCGCGATTCACAAAATGACGCGTACTATATCCGGTCAAGTTAAAAGAATTAAAATCGAATAATTAAAGTCGACAAAATACGACAAATATCATAAATAGGAATTTGCTATTCAAGGAGAGTCACTATTTTAAGGCATTTTTAGTGTTGTTTATAGTAGCAATGAACTGTCCCGGGTCTCATACTTCAGAGTTCAGAGCTCGACGCTCGGAGCAGCATTAAAGTAGGATCGCCCGTAACTCTTTAGGTCTCATATATCCCACGTTATACCTGCGACTTCTGCCAAATACCTTTTGAGCCTTTTATATCTACTCGTACTTCCCGCGCTGAGCTGTTTTATCGCGAAAACGAAATGACACTGTCCTCTAAAATTACGAAAAAAGGACGCTTAGCACGTGGCTAGGAGAAAACGAACCGTAAGTGCGAGACATTGGGTCTACATTTCGCTGGCACGGGACACTAGCAAGATTTATGGGCTTTTTGGATGCGAATAAAATGAATTTGAATTATTACCACAATTACGTCGTGACATCGAGCAAAAGTTTGAGCAAGAAAAATGGTCGGACTATGATATTTTAAATAAAGACAACGGAAATTTTACTCTCCGTTCTTATACCTTTTTGCTATTATATTTAAACATAAATCACGTTAAACATTTAGTAGTCAGTCGTGAAAGACAATATACAAGACTTAGACACTTAGCATATATACAACTTCTCGACATCGAACCATCGGGGCCTAACGGCCGGCCAGTCAGTGGTTCGACTGGTCGAGGATCCTCCCTTTGGTTCAGAGGAAGGTTTCATCCTCCTTCCTTTCCACAGTATAATTGAACGTTTCAATATATTAGATACTCAGCAACGGACAAATACTCAGCTACTTCGCTAACAGTTTTCATATTTCAGTTCGACAACCCCCAGAACCCGGGCATCTCATTCATTCTGCTTAAAAAAAAACACCATGCTACGTCAACATTCGAAATTTATTTGGAAAATAAACTATAATTAGAATAACAAACTAAGCTCTGAAGGCTGCGTGGTCGGCAGCTTGCAGCTCGATACAAATAAACCGTTTAAGGGTAAACTCGTACATAAGACGTCGGCGGGCGCGGCGGGCGCGACTCCCGAAATAGAAGCTTATTAGAGTGAGCACGCACACTGCCTCTGCTGGCGCTGCACGATGCTCGCGTACTTGGGACAACGCTACAAATAGATTGTCGGTGAAGCTTTACATTATATAACCTACTAGCTGTTGCTCGCGACTTCGTCCCCGTCGGATCTATTTCTTTTATTATGTTATAGTGAGTCAATCTTAGAAGATATACATATACTGTCGCCTTTTGTTTAGATCATTTAAAGAGGAATAATTCTTTCATACATATTATTTTTGTATCTTGAACCGTTTTCGCAGCGCACGCAAAGGAAGCCCTCAAAGATATAATTTTCCCCGTTTTTTCCATATTATCCATTATATCTTCGCTCTTATTAGTCGTAGCGTGATGTTATGTAGCCTAAAGCCTTCCTCGATAAATGGTCAATTCAATAAAATCATTTTTCAATTCGGACCAGTAGATCCTGAGATTAGCGCGTTCAAACAAACAAACAAACAAGCAAACAAACAAACTCTTCAGCTTTATATATTAGTATAGATTTTCAAAGGCCTGCTAAGGATAAAGACTGCCGGACAATCGTTAGGCCAACAGCCGTGAATATTTATTTAATATACTGGCATTGAAACCGCCGGGCTGAGCTAGTCTGATAAATGCAAGCGCAAAAAGTCGTATCAATTGAATGGTGTCCCATCGCCCCAATAGAACAACAACCCACAAATAAATTGTTGTATAATAATTCTTAAAGCGCAATAGCCTGGAGATGGTTATCATTATTTATTTTTATTGCGAAAATATCAAGGTCCATTACAAGCGGCGCGGCCGGCGGCGCGGCCGGCGGCGCGGCCGGCGGCGACTACCTCAAGGGCTCTATTTATAGGTACCGACTGCCACCCGGCCCGGCGCTCGCTAACCGCGACTTGCAACACACAACAAATATAATTACATCTAATTATTTTCTTATGCTTTTTTCCTTTAAACTATGCGCTTTGAACGCGAAATGCGATCCTAATCACTTCGCTATCGTATTTTTTCACTATTTAATTGTTGTTATTTTGTCGTCGAAGCAACTGTTAATGATTTCACTGAAAGGGCAAGGCACTGGCGAGCAGTTCGACTCAAGTTAAGAGTAAGTCAACAGTAGTTTCGTTAATTTAACTTTTTACCATTATGTCATTATATTCGAGATCGTTGATTAAAATGTGTACACGTGATAAAGATAGACTTCGTATCGTTTACTCTCGGCTTTAAGAGACGTGCTTCAGTGTAGCATCACGCAATCATTATTGTTTCATTCGACGACAAGACGTAGGTAGGACAATAGGAAAAGAAAACACTCATCACACCCCGCGGCTTCGAATGTATACATCATCACGCGGTGGGGTACTTTACCGCTTTATTATAGCACTTTTTATGTATGCGGTAATTTCAGGTAAGAGCGACGCGGCGGACTCTTACGTGATGATCTTTTATATCAATAGAATGGGCAGTACGTTTAGCGACGTTGAGGCCGTGGGTGGTGTAGAGGCCACTATCGATCGCCTGAAGGTCAGTGCCGCCTGCCGCGAGCCGCCTGCCGCCTGCCGCGAGCCGCCTGCCGCCTGCCGCCTGCCGGTCTGGCCGTGCGCCAACACAAGATGGCCATCGCGTGCTACGCTACTACCCTATATTTGGATCCATATTTGGACACCATCTTTATTGCAGTCCATTTTTAGAATTTCGATTCTATAGCCGCTCAGTTCGCGTCAATAGTTAAAACTAACTCAGTATAAATCTATAAAAGACTGAAGCTATTTTTTAGCTGTGTTCACTGTCCTCTAAGGTTGCAAGGAACAGTATTCAGGGTTGGATTAAGGTTCTCGATAAAAGACACTTGAGTGCTGAGACAGCCTGTTTATTTTAGCAACTTAATTTCTATTTATATACTTAATTTACAACTTAAGTGATGAGAGGGGATTGAGATGTAGCGGTGTGGGAGTCGACCGACCGGCGGAACTGACGGAACTCAACTCACTCTAATTATGACAATTAATAAAATATATAAATTGTTGCGAAACAATACCGATCAAGCCGCCGTATCATGCAATCGATGGAATGCAGGATGCGGTATTGGTTCACGCTTATTTTACTAAATACAGTAATATAGGTGAGAACGTGCTGTACGGTTATTGACCCGTACACTCTTGATTTAAGTAAAAAAACATGGAAACCCTTGCGGGTCGAGCGCGGCGGTTGACGGCGGGAATCGATTTTAGGGTCAAAGGTCACTGCCAGCCGTTGGCACATAGCCAAGAGCACTGGTGGAGGCACTGGCAGATGGCACGCGCGTTCTTCTAACGTTTAGTGACCTTCACCAAAACAAATACCAAGCGATGTGATATTCAATGCGTCGACATTGAAAAAAGTACTTTAAAACGTAAGTGAAATATAAGATTTCACACTTTTAACAGCTAGCCAGAGAAGTTATTATGGAGTTTAATACAAAAAGTTATATACAGTTAGGATACTTAAATTTTATCCTTTTCTTCCCATATTCCATGCTAAGGAAATTAAATTATTTTGTGCAAGTCTGTGCTAAGACATTTTATATTATTTGATATCGCTGTGTGCGCCGTGCCGTGTCCCCACTCCCCGAGGCGCGGTCGCGTATCGCGTCTCAGAGAGTGTGCTGCAGCCGGAAGGAAGGAGGAACTTAAGAGGGCTTTCACACAACTCTTCATACGCGAGTGACGAGCCTTCCTCACATTCATCTTTAAATATCCGCATAAAAGGAAAAGGTGCTTCAAGCCTTAGAGGGTGTGTACTGCAGACTGTTTAGCATGCCAAATTATTTATTTATTTCATAATAAATTAATAATTTGAAGAATACTAACCATACTGGTATTATCCCCGGCCCATAATTTACGTTATGTGTCGCTGTAAGTTGTGTTAACATTGCAAGCAGAAAAGTAATTTTCGGACATAATAAACCTATGATCGTGATAAAGTGATAAGTAATGCATAGGCACATTAACGGTCATTGAGGCGGACGCGACTCGCCACTCGCCAGTATAGCACGTGAACGCGAGGAGGCGTCGCCATGTAACTTGCAATTTTACATTACTTTTTTTTTTTGTTTGTTAAAAATAATTTTGTTATTTTTTCATAACGATAGCAAAATAAGGACCTATTGCCGGTATATAGTAAGAGGTTTTCGGGTCCGACACTTTTTTGTAGCATACTGTATAATATAAGTACGCTATTCCGTGCCATAGTCTATTCTGAAGTAATGGTTGAATACCAATTTTTTGAATGCGGTTAAATTTCGAGCTTTCTTTATGTCGAGTGGTAGGGAGTTCCACAGGTGTATAGCAGTCACCGTAAAAGAATTAGAGAAGTGATTGGTACGATGAGCAGCTGCACCGAACATCATTTTATCCGCAGAGCGGAAATGGTCACTGTTAAGAAATTGTATTTAAGTTTCAAAGATAGAGGGGAGTTTTGGGATTAAAAGGATTTGGTACTAAAGGTGCAGATGGTGGGAGTTGCGACGGAGGCGGATGAGAGGGGGGGCCAGGGGGGATGGGAGCCATTTGAGCTTTTTGCGATAGGCGGAGACGTGGTCGTATTTCCTATTGTATATTTGTACTTGTCGCGTTTAAACCTTACGCAATACATAGATTCGCTTTATGTCTGTCGATTCTTTCATATATTATCATCGTTTTGAGCACTCTATTTGCCGTTGGATGGGACAAGGATGACTTTAGATGACGGGCAGAGGTAACAAAGTGGGAGTCAACTTTTGTTTTTAAATTGTGGCAAAGTTTCCGTTTGACATTGAACTTGAATGTTATAAAGTAACAGAGAAGTAGAGCGCATTGCAGGTCTGGCGGCCGGCGGTAGTCAGTAGGTAGTCAGATGAGCTTGGACTGCTTCCAGACGCCGCCCCGCCAACCCGCCAACCCGCCAACCCGCCGATCTATAGAAAAGCTCTCCCAACCAACTAACATTAAATATTACAAGAAATATAGACTCCGCAATATGGACAAAACATCTGATAAAAAATTATTGATTTTTATAAAGCGATCATTGTTGATGAATAAAATAATTGATTAATAATAATATATTACATTATGAAATATTCCACATTGGAAACCTTTATCCTAGTTTTTCAATTATAGCATTATTCTCATGAAACGGAATAATTCTTAAGGTTGAATTTTTAAACTATAGGTATCTTTATTCATATATCGAGAACTTTCAAAAGTACTAAGTAGTGCTTTCACTGGATGCGTGTATTAACATTGGCAGCGCCAGAAAATTAACAAATGTTTTTCTTTAATCTGACATTGATCGTAACGTCGCACTATGCTCTGTGATTGAAACTCTAAGACAAGTGTCACTGTAAACGATATGATAAAAAAACTCAAACATAAAATAAAGTTAAAGCTAAAATAGAATGTAACTAGATAGTTCGATGCAGTGACGTCGCGAAAGGAAACCAATACATTTTCCCGCTACGTACACTTGCTCTAACAAATCGAACGCTACGAGAGCTGACGTCTTAATGAAATGCCGTTAATTACGGCTTAATGAATGAGTGACTGAATGAAAACATTTTCAGCTCGCTTAATTAGTCTGCAGTAACAGCTTTGACGTTCCGACGTCACCCGTGTTGACCTTGCCAATACTTTTATTAATCTTATTGGAAAAATATTTATAGTTTAATTTGAGTAACAAACATTCAACTAACCTCTGCTTTTTATAATAGGCTCCAGTTACATTCGCGAATGAATTGATTTCTTTATTGATTTTCTATACACGTTATAATTGCTAGTTGATCAAATGATGAATCATGAAAGTGATAATACATTGTCCGCACACACGTCATACGTGATCATGCCACTTGCCACTTGCCACTTGCCACTTGCCCCTGGGGCAAGAAGTCGATTAGAAGTCGATTGATTGCTAGTATAAAAAAACGTTTCAAGTTCAATGTAGATACCATTCACGTCAGTATGTCAATTGAACTGTGCCAAGGTCCATTAATAGAAGATTTGTGCCAATTTATGAAAACACGCTTATAGTTATCAGTCTAAAACGAAGCAATTTATATTGTTTAAGCTCAAAAAATATCGCGCG
>JADANM010006230.1:6088248-6100534 GCA_026213755.1 Eurema hecabe | reverse complement strand
TGGAATTTTTGTCTGTTTGTCTGTCTGTTTGTTTGTGCGCGCTATTCTCAGAAACGGCTTATCCTATCTAGATGGGGTTTTCAATGATATATTATTGTAAGCTTAACTAAACATTTAGTCTTTAATTCATGTCAATCGGTTGATAAATAAAAAAGTTATGGCAATTTAAACAATCATGTTGAACTTGCTGAACCGTTGGCGCGGGTTAGGCATTTTCAAAAATGCTGCCCAAAGTCACTTTTCTACGCGGGTGAAGTCACGGGCACAGCTAGTAGTTAAATAAAAACCGTTAAAAATACATTACCGCCAATTAAACATGAAATCAGAATGACGTAGTTACAAAATTCGCGATAGACATAAATAAATAAATGGTTGGAATTATCACAGAATCTCATCTCGGCGAAAACATTTCAAATCCATGCAAATGAATTTCAATCGTTCATTTAAATATAATTGGCGGGAAAGTTATGGAACTCGATGCTGAATATTAATCTATGGTCTATAGTCTCTATGTTTGAATTATGAAATTATATTGTAAATTTACATTTTAAATAAGTCGTTTGATTGAACTTTCGTTTATATTATACTAGCTGTTGCCCGCGACTCCGTCCGCGTGTACTTTCATATAAAGTATGACCCCCCTTTTCCCTCCTATTAATGCTTTTTTCCAGTTAAAATGTAGCCTATGTTTTATCTCGGGCTCTAGACCATCTGTGTCCCAAATTTCATTACAATCGGTTTAGCCGTTTGGCCGCGAAAGCGTAAAATTATAAAAAAGTTTCAACTGCTCGCGCAACCTTCTGAGGGTTGATTTAAAAAAAAGTAGCCTATATTCCTCCCAGGCTTTAGACCATCTGTGTACGGAATTGCGTTCTAATCGGTTCAGTAGTTTTAGCGTGATGGAAAGACATACTTTCGCATTTATAATATTGGTATAGATTGATCCTTGCTAATTTAATGACTTACTGCTAAAATGAAATTGACATAAACATAGAATAACAACACAGAACCGTTACATGAGCACGCATATCTATTTCAAAGTAGACAATTTTGTCTACTTACGTAGATCGTCTTCGCAGTGCATCTTAACAAAATTCGTATGTTTTTCGACTATGACTACTGTGTTTGCGGATAATTTATTTTTAGAGACAGTTTGATGTTAAGTAAATTGGTGTATTAATGACTTCTATACTAATTGAAACATTAGGCGACTTATAAAAAGGCGTCACGAATCTTTAGCGCTGAACGAAACCTGCGCAGAAGTCAAAAATAAGGTATCGAGGTAACGGCGCGGCGCGCGGGGCGCGTGATCGTCGGGTGCGCGAGCGTTGATTGGTTGTCCCAGTCGTGTTGTCTTTCCCGCACCAATACGTCAATTACGACCGCGATTCTATCGATGCGCAGCTATTCTCGTCCAGCGCGAAACATAAATGACGCGTACTATAGGTGTATAGTCAAGACCCTTTCTCTTAAGACTACATGAAGGTATCACACATGAATATCATATCTTGTGGTACCAATACTTATTTCTGCTCTGAAAGACCAAACATAAACGAAGAATATAATTCTCTGACTCATCAAATTTGGCACGAAGCTAGATACCAACATTTGAAAAAGATTTTATGAAACCGTCGTCGCTCTAATTAAGCAAATTAAATAGTCTCAATTTGCATAATTGTGGTACTGTTACTGGCGTCCAGTACTTGGTTGATTTTTATCAAAGCTAAAGTAAAATAATGTATGTATTAATTACTAAACTGGTTATAATAAATAAGGTGTTGATAGATTAAGACTACATACAATAGAAAAAATCTTTTGTATAAAAATTTTAGTCTTGAACAAGATTTTTTAAAGATCTTAAGCAACATCGTTGTCATGTCAGTTAGATATAATTTTTTAATATTCCCTCCTTTAATGTAATAAAATTATAAAGCCTTAATTTTAAATATATAAACTACCACATTAATACAGTTGTTACTAATATAAATATATATATGTAATATACTTGTTTTCAATTCACACCTCTTAATTTAATCTGTGTAGTGACGTCATAAACCTTTACAATTGTTAGCTCTTTTAGTTAACACGTACAAGTGTGACAGTGATGTAATCACTGGAAGGATTATAAATAAAAACGAATTAATATTTTTTATCTGTGTTCTGGGTATGCAGAACTAGGCGCCTTGACTATTTGTCTATTCATATAATTATATTATATAGTTAAGACTGGAATACCAAAATATAAAAAAATAAAATAACAACTAAGGATTTACGATGTGTCATTTTTATTGATATGTTCTACACTTTCAATCTCTATATTCTTCTAAATAAACCTTATATTAAAATTTAAATTCAAATGCTTGGAATAACTACCTAGTATAAAACGCAGTCGCCTTCTCTGTTTCTATATGCCTATGCATAATATGCAAGCGAAGCCAGGGCGTGTCGCTAGTGTATTCATAAGTTAATTAAGTTATGTTTCAAGTGCACATGCACTCATATATTTATAAAAGATTTGTCCGTGTTTAGCAAATTGTTTAATTCTAATGCACAAAACACCTAACATCATATCCTAACCTGCACGAATTACGTAAGCATCTTCAATTTACTACGAGACCTCTAGACGAGTCATTATGTACTAACAAGACATTATTGTTATGGCATTAGTCACTCAGTGACCGACTACATCTTGTTTAAGTCCACTGTAAGCCTTAGCAACAAACATACCAATATTTTTAATAATACCATTTGAATCTATAGTTTTTGTGACTTCATACATTTTACTATGAGCAAGTGAAGTGTTTTTTTACGAATTATTTATTAGAGGGTATAACTGGGTGATTGAGTTTAATATAGAAAAATGGTTTCCAAGATAGAAGTGCTTAGTGCAAGTGATGTCGTTAAAGTGTTGCAATTTTGGGATAAACATGAATTCGTCGATTTTGTTAAGGAGAAGAACGTCGATGGGAAGAAATTATTGGTTAGTAAATTAATTATTAAAGGAAGACCTAATCATATTCTTAGGACAATTTTAAGTTTTCGTTTGAAGATGTTTTACGTATTTATACTTGTATACAAAACATTTTTTTGCGAAAATTGTGTGTGTTTTTTTCTTTTATATATCAACCATTTGGAAGTTAATAATTAATACAGTCATTACTTGGATTTTCCCAAACGTCTTGATACCAATTTACGCGTTCCGTCCTCTAATAACATAAGCAATTAAGATTACTAATAAAATTAACTGAATAATTTAACTCATATAACTTAGAAAACACCATAAATTTCCCCTTAACTGGTTATCTTCAAAACTTTGACAGTTATAGTAATAATTTTGAACGTTTTAGGAAATTACGGAGGTTACGGTGAAACTATGGCGCCCGAAGATCAATGCTAAAGATTTGGTTACATTTATAGAGAATATAAAAAAAGATCCAAACAAATACTTAAAGTGTTTAACGAGTGATGAAGTTATAATAAAAGAAACGAATTTATGTAGCGAGAGCCAGTACCAAACGGTTAGTGTCAAAAAGATAAGCAATCAAGAAAATAGTTCTCATAATGTTGAGGATATTCTAAGAAGGATCGTTGCACCGAAGAGCTTTTTATATCGGAATAAAAAGGACAAGGTTGCTTCTTACGTACCGATGGAAGGATCTGGAAAGAAGACGAAAAAGTTTTTTCGCTTAAGTTCTTATGATTATCCAATTTTTGATCTCAAGTCGCGGTTTTCTAAACTTGACAATTCTGATCGTGGCTATTATCCCGTGGAGTCGAATGTTGTACAAAAAAATAAAAAGCCAGATTCCAGAACGAAATATAAGTCGTTACCGTCACCAGAGGTTGTGAGTGACAAATTTTCAGAAGACCATTTGTATGAAGATTTGTGTTACAACGAAGAGCCTATTGAAAAAGTTCCGAATCAAGTGAAGCCTTGTATGGTGAAAATACAAGAACTCTTTCAGTCCTTCAGGTTTCCTTTTTTTAAAAAGACCGAAGTTCAAGCGGAGGAGTTGAAGAATGAAAAGGAAAACAATATATATGAAAACAACGACAGTACGGATATGTATGATTCTGTACATGTGCAGAAAGACGCTTCTAATGAACAGGTGACTATAAATTATAGACTATACTATGGATAGTTAAAGTTTGTTAAGTTGTAGATGTAACTATTAAATCGATTTTGTAAATTTTATACTGACACAGTTCAAAATCCTAGTTTAAATTTAGTTGCAAAATATCCTATACTATCCTATAATATATCCTATATTAGATCATTAATAATTCTCATTTGGCTAATATACAGTATACATATAATATGAGGCTGTAGATCTATAAGTGGATTTAATCTTAAGCTTTCTGCCATCTTTCCTATAAGTTAAGGGACATAAATATTGAGTATAATCTATACTAATATAATAAAGCTGAAGAGTTAGTTTGTTTCTTTGTTGGTTTGAACGCGCTAATCTCGGGAAGTCCTGGTTAGAATTTAAATATAATATAATTTTATTGGATAGATCATTTATCGAGGAAGGCTTTAGACTACATATCATCACACTGTGACTAATAGGAGCGAAGAAACATAATATACAGTTTTTTCATATAAGCTTTAATTGCTTCATACTTTGGGTTTAATACAACTTTAAGATTTATTAGTCTGTTATGAAGCGTGATTAAAATACATTTCACTGGCGTCTTAATGAACTTAAAGTGGCAATAATATGGCAATCAGGCTCAAGTATCGCAATTTAAAAAGTATTAACGACAGTAAGATCCTCTTGTTCATATCTTGGCGAACGAGTATTTGGAATTTAAAATGAATTATTAAAAATAATTTAAGGGGTGAAGCATGTGCAACCCGTTGCTATTTTAAGAGATATAGGTAATAACATTATAAAACTGAAGATTTGTTTGTTTTCGCGCTAATATCAGGAACTACTGTTTCGAAATGGAAAAGCATGTTTGTGTTGGATAGTTCATTTATCGAAAAAGACTTTCTATACACACTTTCTTTCTTCACTGACTTTCAACATCACACTGTGACTTATAGGAGCAAAGCATCAGCAAAGGCATAGGTTATAGAAAACGTTATGATAATCGATATTATCAAATCCAAAGTAATATTATAAATGGAAAAGTGTGTCTGTATGTTTGTCTTTCTTTCACGCAAAATCGGCTAGACCGATTTAGTTGAAATTTGGTATGTGATACTCTGGATTAAAACATAGGATAATTAATATTCCATTGCTGCCCCGGGAACGGGAACTAATCGGTTCGGTTAAAACCGCGGGGCACAGCTAGTAGGTAGATTATAATCATAGCTTCTATAATCATATCGTATCTATAATAATTATAGCAATTTTTTTATTTTATTTTTCTACATAGTCTCCTAACAAGCAACATTAACTCCATCTTTTGTTACACCAAGAACTCCTTTGACAAAAATTCACGTAATCACAAGAACCATAATGAGTTATTTCCAACATCCACAGTCTCAAAAGCGAATACAAAAATTAATAAGCAAACGCGCCAATTAAACTTGTTTAATCTTCTTAACCTACACAAGTGCTTTGATCTCGTAATTAGTCGATTAATTAAATTTGACTCATGCAAATGATAATCCGACGTTATCCAAAGCTTACCTGTTCTAAGAACTTCGCGCGAACGGATTTCATATTTACCTGAATAACGTTTTGATCTTGAAATTCTATTTTGCTTCTTCAATTTATTTAAATAGAAACACGATGTAATTTTAAGTTCAAGCAAAGGTTTAGACTTTAGACGCTTCATCTTAGAACTACATCTTTTATGTTATAGAATAATAATTATATATTATTGGATTAAATAAAACAGTATTTTTGTATTTTAAACATTTCGATTCCTCAATCTTTCTTATCTATTAAGAGCGCCAAGCTCCGTCTTCGTATGAACTATGAACATATTATGCATACAACGATTTATAATATACATATAAATATTCACCCTAAATTACTCCATACACATATATTTAAAAAACCACAACAAAATATTTGCCGTAGTTTTATAGATCTGAACTAACCGTAAATACACCTCTCTGTATCCCTATACACTTATTACTATTTTTTGTTCAATTTGCTGATAATTAATCATATACATTTTTAATTATAATATGATCCACTGATATGTACTTAAAGCATTTTCAAAAACACCAAAGGTAGCAAGTTTGTGTAGCCTCGAACCAAATTTTTAATGACAAAAATACAGATTTGGAAAACATTATTCTATCAACGTTCAGACCTTCTCTTCTGTAATTGTTACAGATAAGTTTGCCGGTAGAAGACTATCTAGTCCCTGTCAACATTGAAAAAGACTATTGCGACGTGTGTTTGAAGCAAAAAGAGGAATCACTTCTTGGCTTCATCATGAACTATTTGGAGACGCGTTTTGGTAGACGAGGTTTGTATGTAGTTGAATTCTAGTTAGAATATTGTATTCGCATTGGTGTCCATAAGCCTTAATTAATTTTTAACCTATATCATGAGCTTCCTGCATGACTGTATCAAATATTTTAATAGTAGATAACTTAACAGATTTCATTAGTAAAATCCTTGAAGTACACCAGACCGCGACTTCGTCCGCGTGGACTTTCACATAAACTTTGACCCTTTTTTGGAAACTTTTCCAGTTAAAAGTAGCCTATGTTCTTTCTGAGGCTCTAGATCATCTGTGTATCAAATTTCGTTGTAATCGCTTCAGTAGTTTTAGCGTGATGGAAAGACAGACAGACAGACAGAGTTACTTTCGCATTCATAATATTAGTATGGATTATTTAAACAAACATTAAAAACTAAGTTCAAATGTCTATTAACTTTCTAAGTTTATTAATGAAGGTTTATCACAGAGACAATCAAAGAGTTTCATGTCGAAAATGCTCTAAGTAAATGCTCTAAGGTATGATGCTATTTGTTACTACAAAATTCCATACTGATACGTATACATTAAAGCTCAGTTTCAATTACATTACGGAATTAAATCGAAATCCAGTAAACTAATTATAATCGACGCGTCGGATGGTAAAGAACGCATGTCGATAATAACTAGTAATCGTATTCGGTATCATTTTGGAAACATGGCCGCTGCTCACACCGAAACGTAATTCGTTTTTCTATTAACATTGTTCTGTCTTTAGTTCGTTTGGTATTTTCATTCTTTCAAGTGTTTTATTAAAACTGAATTACTATGTTATCAAACGGTTTATTAGTATATCTTCTTCCGACTTTTAAGTAATTCATACTTTTGGGGAAAAAGTTTTACTGTCAAATATACAACAAGGAAACAATGCTTTTTAAACTATTTTGCAGACCCACGTCAGCTTTTTAATGAAGTTTTAGATTATCATACATGTATATGTTAACGGACCAATTATTATCTTAATTTACATCAAAGTGAAGGTTACTCGACGCTCCTCCAGCCAGTAAGCCTTACTATATATAACAAATCTTTTGAACAGAGCCTAGAAATTTAATAAAATATTTATATATTTTTATTTCTTCGGAAAACAAACAGTCATAAGTAATAAATATTGAAACGTGTAAGTGTAAAAAAGATCATTTGAATGTTCTGGAAATTATAACAAAAGTAACCACTATTACGTTACTGTGTGAGCGTCGGTATGAATGCAACGCCCAACGAAATTAGCAAATCCAATAAGTTCCAGCCAAATTGGGATAGATTGATGAAATAATGTCCATATTGTTCCAAATTATTGGCTGAACACGATTGCTTTGTTTCTTTCTATAAGCACGTGTTAACATTTTGTATGAGAGATTTTTGTATAACAGTTAATGTTCTAGATTGTAGTGTGTTGGTAAACCACCACGTTTGTGTGTAAGATCATATACGCGAGTTTAAAGACAAAATCAAAATTTAAACGTATTTTTTGCTTCTCCAGAAATAAAAATAAATAAATTAAGAGAAAGGTTACGGTTAAGTCGCGTTTCGGTCTACAAAGTGCATTTTCTATCTTTTAAAAATTGACGACTTTATAAAGATGAATATTAAAAGAAAATATTTAAATTATACGGAATGAAAATTACACAAGTAAGTAAGCCGGGCGCGGATAGTTTACATGAATGTTTTTGTGTTTTCCTGGTTATCTGGTAAAAGTCACTATTAATGGTAAACCCGCCATGTGTATGTGCAATTTTTTTTAATGTTAAACAACTGTGTGGTCACGTATGTTTTAGATTTAATTATGAAAAAAAAATAATATAAGAAGAATCTAGAATATAATATGCAAAGTAAATAAACTTTTAACTGGGATAAAAAACTGATAGATCTGCTACATGCACTTCTTACTTTCTCATGACGCTTGTTTTTTTGCCCAACTCGTGTCACATGCTCCACATGTGTTTAGTGATGTCCCTCTATCGATGAAATTATGTCGATATAAATATAATGTTGATTAAGACATTATAATGGATATTACTATTATTATTGTATTTAAACTGTAGAGTAATCATAAATGAAAGATCGTATTTAAAAATAATTCGTTAACGTAATTTTTTACATATAAGTTGTACATAACAATAATATAATTATACGAAGATGGTTGTTTTTTAATTTTGTATGCGTTATAAAATTATTTCTTATAATAATTAATGAATATACGTACGAATGAATAGTCTATATTAAGTTTTTACATTATTATTAAATTAAAAAATAATGATTAACATAATAAATTCGCATAATTTATTATTATAAATGTATAAAAAATATAAACCTTCCTCTTAAATCACTCTATGTATTAAAAAAGTGCACGAGAGTCAGCTGCATAGTTTTCAATATTTAAGAATATATAGGGATATAGGGAGGCGACTTTGTTTTATACTATTTAGTGATAAAACATCGATATAACGTAACGTCCCTTGAATTTCCGTTTTTTATTCTTTTATTGGTAATTTGAAAAAATAATAGTGGGAATATGAGTTACTCCGCAGTGTCTATCGTGAACTTATACAAATCGATGTGTGTGTTCTTTTGTAAATATTAGTCTCAGTTTTCTATAGTGACAAAATTTTCATCAATAGTTTTTATAGTTTCTTAATTCTAATAGAATATATTAATATAGTTTACGGAGATAGTTAAAATATAGTAAGTTAAAATATAGTATATATTTTAACTTGTATATATATATAAACACCTATATTTTAACGTAGTTCAAATAAAACTGAGTTTATCGGTGTTTTAAAACCTAATTTTTTCTTCTATTACTGTATGCGATACTATGATACGATAATATAAAAAAAAACCAAAAACATCTAATCCAATTGCGTGTGCGTTTAACGTTAACAGAACAATAAACAAAAACAATTTTTTTATTTTACACAAAAAATAAATATCAAAGAAAAAAATTGTTCCCATTTCACCTAGAAACAGACAGACAGGCAAAGGACTTTTATTATTAACTTTGTAGTGATTAAAAATATGAAGTAATACCGGCCAATGTGAATTGGATTGAACGCGAACACGCGATGACTCACTCTGACCTGACTCATCAGAATTAATATTAATTTAGTGACATTTGACACGCTCTGCCCTATCAGATTCGACATGGCATTGTTTTGGAATCGCCAATTGTGTTTTGAGATTTTTTGTAACGAGTTCGCGATAGACTGTTTAGAAGGCCATACAAAACTTTAACTAGTAGTTGTAATAAAACATTTTTGTTAATGCAATCCAAAACCAATATAAATCAGTTCATTCGTTTCCAAGCGCCATCTAGTAACAAATTACCTAACAACTAAATTAGTAGTAAAAATAATTAACGTAATTTTGTTTAGTTGCTTGTAAGTAAATATGCACTGATGTTTCGAGATCCTTCCTCCTTCGTTTACCTCCCAAGAAATTATTTTTTCATCTTGCAGGTTCGCTTCGTCTCTCATGTTATATAATTTTCTTTGACTTCAAAAATCGTTATAGAAGTAACATAAGTTAAAACACTTCCAGCGGTCTTGTAGTTTTCGTTTAAAAATAATTATAAACTAATATAACGATGCAGTTTTATTTAAGTTTTGAACCAGCTAAGTTTTTCCCAATAATATAAAATAATATATTAAAATATAAGCGATATAAATCGTATGAAAATGGACATAGTATAGTCATGTATATAATCGATCAACAATGTGTTGGTGGGTGAAAATCAGTGTGCCTCTGGTGTATAATTTAGGACTACGGGTCTGTGATGTTGTGGTCGATATTTTCTATAGAGCCCTACATTGTTCCAGCGATGTTATAGCAGGTAAGAACTCAAAGAAACTTACAGCTAGGCTCAATTTTTAATTAAATTTATTGTTTAGTTAGCTATGCCCGTGGTTTTGTATAGTTTTCGTTATCGTATGTTAGGAAGAAAAATATCTTATTTGATATTTTCTATGATTTAATCTATAAATATAAAAGGAGGAACTGGTTGCGTGACTGACTGACTGACTGACTGACTGACATATCAACGTACAGCCTAAACGGCTAAACGTAGGCACTTGAAATTTGGAAGGGACGTAGCTTATGTACCGTAGAGATGCACTAAGAATTCCCGAAATTCCCTCCATAACGGGAACAACGCGGGTAAAAGCACGGAAAAAACGGCTAGTATATGTCCAATTTTACTCATTTGTATCATGGCCAGGTTATTCAAATAAGGTTATTCAAATAAATATCAGTGCGTCGATATTGTTATATTTTTTTAGTTTATTGAGTAGGATTCATGTAACAGTATAGTTTTCTATGGAAGCTCTAATAAGTAATTTTTCTATCAACAATAAATTATCCCGATAAAATATTACGTGCAAGTTTATCCTGGTGCGTTGACAAAGTGCTTAGAACGAAAAACTTCCGTGTTTTTTCCAACTAAAGGGTCCCCATACCTCTCTTCAACCTCCAAATTATCTTTACACAAAAACTTACACATAACGACGATCCTCTGCTTTGTGAAAAAAAGATAAAAATACTTTTTTATAGTCTCATAAAAACTAAACACAGATAATTAAATACATGTATACCAAATCTTATTATCCATACTAATATTAAAAATGCGAAAGTAACTCTGACTGTCCATCACGCTTAAACTACTGAACCGATTACTACGAAATTTGGTACACAGATGGTCTAGAGCCTGAAAAAGAACATAGGCTAATTTTTTTAACAACCCGGTTAAAAGGGGAGAAGGGGTGGGTCAAAGTTTATATGAAAGTCCACGCGGACGGAGTCGCGGGCAACAGCTAGTATTCTATATTAAAGGAATTAACCCAAAAAATATAAATAGGCTATTATATAATATTTAAAATAGCGAACAGTTGAACATACTCGTATCTTACGAGATTTTAAACTATAGATGGAATGTGAACGTAACCTATTGTGATATTTAAAAATTTATGTAAAAATATTATGTTACTGCGTTTGACGCGTTTTAAAAAAACAAAACAGTACATCGCAACAAAATTCGTATGTTTTTCTTAGAATTAAAATTTTCTTCAATTATAAATAAAGAATGTTTTCTTTGGTTATGGCCATTAAGGGACAATCTATGCCTTATACGTCTTTGGTTATTCGTCAAGGAAACTAATTTAAATACTAAATAATATTGAACCTATTTTCTTTTTTTTATTACCAACCCTCAACTAGCAACAGATATAATTCGAAAGTCCATTAAAGCCAGCCCACTTCCAGCGATAATAGCACTTAATTCGCAATCAATTGATTGTACATTGAACCAGGAATTTGTTATTGATATCATTAGAACATGCGATGCTTTTGACCTTTTAAGAGCTAGTTCTTTGAAATAGATAATCATAGATTTTCAGAATTATTTTATTTTAATGAGACAGGTGAGAGTACTTATTATTTAAAATAATTTTGAATAATTTAATGTTTAATATTAATCATATTTTTTTTGTTCTTACTTTAAGATGTTTTTTTTTTGGTGTTATAATTTTAATTTTAACGTATTTAATGTATATTGGTGCGCTATCATAATTAAATAGTATAAAACAATATTACTTTCTTTTGTCTGTTCCTACGTATACTTAAATCTTTTAAACTGCTCAACAGTAACAATAATTCACGATGAAGGTAGATTTCTTTATGTGCATTTTATTACACTAAATAAAGTAAAAGTATAGTAATCTGTGGAGTGTGGAACTTAACAAATTTGTGAAAAAACATGAAAACCACTATTATACCTATAAAATAAAAAATCCTCACTTATATCATTCATATTCACTTGTAATATTAATTTAAAGCTATAATTTCA
>JADANM010006230.1:6075149-6088148 GCA_026213755.1 Eurema hecabe | reverse complement strand
TGAAATTATAGCTTTAAATTAATATTACAAGTGAATATGAATGATATGAGTGAGGATTTTTTTTTATAGGCATAATTGTGGTTTTCATGTTTTTTCACAAATTGTTAAGTTCGCATTATTATACTTTTACTTTATTAAGTGTAATTAAATGCACTTAAATAACTTAAAAATAAAGAAATCTACCTTCCTTTGAATTATTGTTACTATTGAGCAATTTAAAAGATTTAAGTATACGTAGGTACAGACATAAGAAAGTAACATTGTTTTATACTATGTAATTATGGTAGTTGGCCAATATACATTAAATACGTTAAAATTAAAATTATAACACCAAGAAAAAAGCATCTTAAAGTAAGAACAAAAACTTAAATATTATTAATATTAAACATTAAAAATAAATACAATAAATTTTACAGAATTATTTTAAATAAAAAGTACTCTCACCTGTCTCATTAAAATAAAATAATTCTGAAAATCTATGAGTATCTGTTTCAAAGAACTAGCTCTTAAAAGGTCAGAAGCATCGCATGTTCTAATGATATCAATAACAAATTCCTGGTTCAATGTACAATCAATTGATTGCGAATTAAGTGCTATTATCGCTGGAAGTGGGCTGGCTTTAATGGACTTTCGAATTATATGTGTTGCTAGTTGAGGGTTGGTAATAAAAAAAAGAAAATAGGTTCAATATAATTTAGTATTTAAATTAGTATCCTTGACGAATAACCAAAGACGTATAATGCATAGATTGTCCCTTAATGATCATAACCAAAGAGAACATTCTTTATTTAAAAATTTAGAAAATTTTAAATCTAAGAACAACATACGATTTTTGTTGCTATGCACTGCGGCGACAGTCTATGTAAGTAGACAAAATTGTCTACTTTGAAATAGCTTTTTGTGCAGAGCATTCTTTGCGTTCTCATATTACGGTTCTAGATGTTATTATTCTATGCGAAAACTATATAAATATAAATACAAAATTTTTAAAACGCATCAAACGCAGTAACATAATATTTTTTACATAAATTTGTAAATATCACAATAGGTTACGTTCACAATCCGTCTATTTATTTATTTATTTTATTATTTATCTATAGCTTAAAATCTCGTAAGATACGAGTATGTTCAACTGTTCGCTATTTTAAATATTATATAATAGCCTATTTATATTTTTTGGGTTAATTCCTTTAATATAGAATACTAGCTGTTGCCCGCGACTCCGTCCGCGTGGACTTTCATATAAACTGACCCACCCCTTCTCCCCTTTTAACCCTTTTTTCCAGTTAAAAGTAGCCTATGTTCTTTCTCAGGCTCTAGACCATCTGTGTACCAAATTCCATAGTAATCGGTTCAGTAGTCTAGGCGTGATGGACAGTCAGAGTTACTTTCGCATTTTTAATATTAGTATGGCTAATAAGATTTGATATGTAACATGTATTTAATTATCTGTGTTTAGTTTTTATGAGACTATAAAAAAATATTTTTATCTTTTTTTCACAAAGCAGAGGATCGTCGTTATGTGTAAGTTTTTGTGTAAAGATAATTTAGAGGTTGAAGAGAGGTATGGGGACCCTTTAGTTGGACAAAACACGGAAGTTTTTCGTTCTAAGCACTTTGTCAACACACCAGGATAAGCTTGCACGATATTATTTTACCGGGATAATTTATTGTTGCTAGAAAAATTACTTATTAGAACTTCCATAGAAAACTATACTGTTACATTAATCCTACTCAATAAACTAAAAAAATATAACTATATCGACGCACGAAGTAATCGTCCGCAACATTTGAATAACCTGCCCATGATACAAATGAGTAAAATTGGACATTTAGTATACTAGCCGTTTTTTCCCGTGCTTTTACCCGCGTTGTTCCCGTTACGGAGGGAATTTCGGGAATTCTTAGTGCATCTCTACGGTAACTAAGCTACGTCCCTTCCAAATTTCACGTGCCTACGTTTAGCCGTTTAGGCTGTGCGTTGATATGTATATATTAAATATTTATAGATTAAATCTTAGATAATATCAAATAAGATATTTTTCTTCCTAACATACGATAACGAAAACTATACAAAACCACGGGCATAGTTAACTAAACAATAAATTTAATTAAAAATTGAGTCTAACTGTACTTGTATCTTTGAGTTCTTACCTGCTATAACATCGCTGGAACAATGTAGGGCTCTGTAGAATATATCGACCACAACATCACCGACCCGTAGTCCTAAATTATACACCAGAGGCACACTGATTTTCACCCACCAACACATTGTTGATCGATTATATACATGACTATATCATGTCCATTTTCATACGATTCATATCGGTTATACTTTAATATAATATTTTAAATTATAAAGAAAACCTTAGCTGGTTCAATACTTAAATAAAACTGCATCGTTATATTAGTTTATAATTATTTTTAAACGAAAACTACAATACCGCTGGAAGTGTTTCAACTTATGTCACTTCTATAACGATTTTTGAGGTCAAATAAAATTATATAACATGAGGGACGAAGCGAAACAGCAAGATGAAAAAATAATTTCTTGGAAGGTTAAAACGAAGGAGGAAGGATCTCGAAACATCAGTGCATATTTACTTACAAGCAACTAAACAAAACTACGTGAATTATTTTTACTACTAATTTAGTTGTTAGTTATTTTTTTACTAGATGGCGCTTGGAAACGAATGAACTGATTTATATTGGTTTTGGATTGAATTAACAAAAATGTTTTATTACAACTACTAGTTAAAGTTTTGTATGTCCTTCTAAACAGTCTATCGCGAACTCGTTACAAAAAATCTCAAAACACAATTGGCGATTCCAAAACAATGCCATGTCGAATCTGATAGGGCAGAGCGTGTCAAATGTCACTAAATTAATATTAATTCTGATGAGTCAGGTCAGAGTGAGTCATCGCGTGTTCGCGTTCAATCCAATTCACATTGGCCGGTATTACTTCATATTTTTAATCACTACAAAGTTAATAATAAAAGTCCTTTGCCTGTCTGTCTGTTTCTAGGTGAAATGGGAACAATTTTTTTCTTTGATATTTATTTTTTGTGTAAAATAAAAAAATTGTTTTTGTTTATTGTTCTGTTAACGTTAAACGCACACGCAATTGGATTAGATGTTTTTGGTTTTTTTTTATATTATCGTATCATAGTATCGCATACAGTAATAGAAGAAAAAATTAGGTTTTAAAACACCGATAAACTCAGTTTTATTTGAACTACGTTAAAATATAGGTGTTTATATATATATACAAGTTAAAATATATACTATATTTTAACTTACTATATTTTAACTATCTCCGTAAACTATATTAATATATTCTATTAGAATTAAGAAACTATAAAAACTATTGATGAAAATTTTGTCACTATAGAAAACTGAGACTAATATTTACAAAAGAACACACACATCGATTTGTATAAGTTCACGATAGACACTGCGGAGTAACTCATATTCCCACTATTATTTTTTCAAATTACCAATAAAAGAATAAAAAACGGAAATTCAAGGGACGTCACGTTATATCGATGTTTTATCACTAAATAGTATAAAACAAAGTCGCATCCCTATATCCCTATATATTCTTAAATATTGAAAACTGTGCAGCTGACTCTCGTGCACTTTTTTAATACATAGAGTGATTTAAGAGGAAGGTTTATATTTTTTATACATGTATAATAAAATATATAAAAAATATCTTCTAAGATTGACTCACTATAACATAATAATAGAAATAGATCCGACGGGGACGAAGTCGCGAGCAACAGCTAGTGTATAATAATATATTATGCGAATTTATTATGTTAATCATTATTTTTTAATTTAATAATAATGTAAAAACTTAATATAGACTATTCATTCGTACGTATATTCATTAATTATTATAAGAAATAATTTTATAACGCATACAAAATTAAAAAACAACCATCTTCGTATAATTATATTATTGTTATGTACAACTTATATGTAAAAAATTACGTTAACGAATTATTTTTAAATACGATCTTTCATTTATGATTACTCTACAGTTTAAATGCAATAATATAAAATAGCAATATCCATTATAATGTCTTAATCAACATTATATTTATATCGACATAATTTCATCGATAGAGGGACATCACTAAACACATGTGGAGCATGTGACACGAGTTGGGCAAAAAAACAAGCGTCATGAGAAAGTAAGAAGTGCATGTAGCAGATCTATCAGTTTTTTATCCCAGTTAAAAGTTTATTTACTTTGCATATTATATTCTAGATTCTTCTTATATTATTTTTTTTTCATAATTAAATCTAAAACATACGTGACCACACAGTTGTTTAACATTAAAAAAAATTGCACATACACATGGCGGGTTTACCATTAATAGTGACTTTTACCAGATAACCAGGAAAACACAAAAACATTCATGTAAACTATCCGCGCCCGGCTTACTTACTTGTGTAATTTTCATTCCGTATAATTTAAATATTTTCTTTTAATATTCATCTTTATAAAGTCGTCAATTTTTAAAAGATAGAAAATGCACTTTGTAGACCGAAACGCGACTTAACCGTAACCTTTCTCTTAATTTATTTATTTTTATTTCTGGAGAAGCAAAAAATACGTTTAAATTTTGTTTTTGTCTTAAGCTCGCCTACATATGATCTTACACACAAACGTGGTGGTTTACCAACACACTACAATCTAGAACATTTACTGTTATACAAAAATCTCTCATACTAAACGTTAACACGTGCTTATAGAAAGAACCAAAGTAATCGTGTTCAGCCAATAATTTGGAACAATATGGACATTATTTCATCAATCTATCCCAATTTGGCTGGAACTTATTGGATTTGCTAATTTCGTTGGGCGTTGCATTCATACCGACGCTCACACAGTAACGTAATAGTGGTTACTTTTGTTACAATTTCCAGAACATTCAAATGATCTTTTTTACACTTACACGTCTCAATATTTATTACTTATGACTGTTTGCTTTCCGAAGAAATAAAAAATATGTTAATATTTTATTAAATTTCTAGGCTCTGTTCAAAAGATTTGTTATCAGCCTTACTGGCTGGAGGACCGTCGAGTAATCTTCACTTCGATCTAAATTAAGATATTAATTAGTCCGTTAACATATACATATATAATAATCTAAAACTTCATTAAAAAGCTGACGTGGGTCTGCAAAATACTTTAAAAAGCATTGTTTCCTTGTTGTATATTTGACAGTAAAAACTTTTTTCCCCAAAACTATGAATAACTAAAAAATCGAAAGAAGATAAACTACTACACCGTTTAATAACATTTCATTTCAGTTTTAATAAAACACTTGACAGAATAAAAATACCAAACGAACGAAAGACAAAAACAATGTTAATAGAAAAACGAATTACGTTTCGGTGTGAGCAGCGGCCATGTTTCCAAAATGATACCGAATACGATTACTAGTTATTATCGACATTCGTTCTTTACCATCCGACGCGTCGATAATTAGCTTACTGGATTTCGATTTAATTCCGTAATGTAATTGAAACTGAGCTTTAATGTATACGTATCAGTATGGAATTTTGTAGTAGCAAATAGCATCATACCTTAGAGCATTTACCTTAGAGCATTTTCGACATGAAACTCTTTGATTGTCTCTATGAGAAACCTTCATTAATAAACTTAGAAGGTTATAAACATTTGCACTTAGTTTTTAACGTTTGTTTTAATAATCCATACTAATATTATAAATGCGAAAGTAGCTGTGTCTGTCTGTCTTTCCATCACGCTAAAACTACTGAAGCGATTAGAATGAAATTTGGTACACAGATGGTCTAGAGCCTCAGAAAGAACATAGGCTACTTTTTAACTGGAAAAAAAATCCAAAAAGAGGTCAAAGTTTATATGAAAGTCCACGCGGACGGATTGGCAGGCAGAAGCTAGTGTATTATAATTTAAGTATATCACGGTCTGGTGTACCCTAAGGATTCTACTAATTAAATCGACTTTCTGTTTAATATATTTTATAAGTTTATTTATTCGCTCAATAAGTTTCATCAGCTCATCTTGACTTAAATAGAAAAGTTATCTACTATCAAAATATTTGATGCCTTGCACGAGTCAAAGCTCATGATATGGGTTAAAAATTAATTAAAGCTTATACACCAATGCGCATGCACTATTCTAACTAGAATTCAACTACATACAAACCTCGTCTACCAAAACGCGTCTCCAAATAGTTCATGATGAAGCCAAGAAGTGATTCCTCTTTTTGCTTCAAACACACATCGCAATAGTCTTTTTCAATGTTGACAGGAACTAGATAGTCTTCTACCGGCAAATTTATCTGTAACAATTACAGAAGTTCTGAACGTTGATAGAATAATGTTTTCCAAATCTGTATTTTTGTTATTAAAATTTTGCTCCGAGGCTACACAAACTTGCTACCTTTGGTGTTTTTGAAAATGCTTTAGGTACATATCAATGGATCATATTATAATTAAAAATGTATATGATTAATTATCAGCAAATTGAACAAAAAATAGTAATAAGTGTATAGGGATACAGAGGTGTATTTACGGTTAGTTCAGATCTATAAAACTACGGCAAATATTTTGATGCGGTTTTTTAATAAAATATATGTATGGAGTAATTTAGGATGAATATTTATACGTATATTATAAATCGTTGTATGCACAATATGTTCATAGTTCAAACGAAGACGGAGCTTGGCGCTCTTAATAGATAAGAAAGATTCAGTTATTGAAAAGTTGAAAATACAAAAATACTGTTTTATTTAATCCAATTATTATTCTATAAGATAAAAGATGTAGTTCTAAGATGAAGCGTCTAAAGTCTAAACCTTTGCTTGAACTTAAAATTACATCGTGTTTCTATTTAAATAAATTGAAGAAGCAAAATAGAATTTCAAGATCAAAACGTTATTCAGGTAAATATGAAATCCGTTCGCGCGAAGTTCTTAGAACAGGTAAGCTTTGGATAACGTCGGATTATCATTTGCATGAGTCAAATTTAATTAATCGACTAATTACGAGATCAAAGCACTTGTGTAGGTTAAGAAGATTAAACAAGTTTAATTGGCGCGTTTGCTTATTAATTTTTGTATTCGCTTTTGAGACTGTGGAGTGTGGATGTTGGAAATAACTCATTATGGTTCTTGTGATTACGAGAATTTTTGTCAAAGGGATTCTTGGTATAACCAAAGTTCGAGTTAATGTATTAGCTTGTTAGGAGACTATGAAGAAAAATAAAATAAAAAAATTGCTATAATTATTATAGATACGATATAATTATAGAAGCTATGATTATAATCTACTAGCTGTGCCCCGCGGTTTTAACCGATTAGTTCCCGTTCCCGGGGCAGCAATGGAATATTAATTATCCTATGTTTTAATCCCGAGTATCACATACCAAATTTCAACTAAATCGGTCTAGGCGATTTTGCGTGAAAGAAAGACAAACATACACACACTTTCCCATCTATATCTATACTAATATATAAAGCTGAAGAGTTTGTTTGTTTGTTTGTTTGTTTGTTTGTTTGTTTGTTTGTTTGTTTGAACGCGCTAATCTCAGGATCTACTGGTTCGAATTGAAAAATTCTTTTTTTATTGAATTGACCATTTATCGAGAAAGGCTTTAGGCTATATAACATCACGCTGCGACTAAAAGGAGCGAAGATATAATGGAAAATATGTAAAAAACGGGAAAAATTATTCATCTTTGAGGGCTTCCTTTGCGTGCGCTGCGAAAACGGTTCAAGATACAAAAATAATATGTATGAAAGAATAATTCCTCTTTAAATGATCTAAAAAAAAGTCCGTGACAGTATATGTCTATCTTCTAAGATTGACTCACTATAACATAATAATAGAAATAGATCCGACGGGGACGAAGTCGCGAGCAACAGCTAGTTTATAATATTACTTTGGATTTTTTAATATCAATTATCATAACGTTTTCTATAACATATATGCTTTTGCTGATGCTTTGCTCCTATAAATCACAGTATGATGTTGAAAGTCAGTGAAGAAAGAAAGTGTGTAGAGAAAGTCTTTTTCGATAAATAAACTATCCAACACAAACATGCTTCGAAACAGTAGTTCCTGATATTAGCGCGAAAACAAACAAATCTTCAATTTTATAATGTTATTACCTATATCTCTTAAAATAGCAACGGGTTGCACATGCTTCACTCCTTAAATTATTTTTAATAATTAATTTTAAATTCCAAATACTCGTTCGCCAAGATATGAACAAGAGGATCTTACTGTCGTTAATACTTTTTAAATTGCGATACTTGAGCCTGATTGCCATATTATTGCCACTTTAAGTTCATTAAGACGCCAGTGAAATGTATTTTAATCACGCTTCATAACAGACTAATAAATCTTAAAGTTGTATTAAACCCAAAGTATGAAGCAATTAAAGCTTATATGAAAAAACTATATATTATGTTTCTTCGCTCCTATTAGTCACAGTGTGATGATATGTAGTCTAAAGCCTTCCTCGATAAATGATCTATCCAATAAAATTATATTATATTTAAATTCTAACCAGGACTAACTCTTCAGCTTTATAATATTAGTATAGATACTCAATATTTATGTCCCTTAACTTATAGGAAAGATGGCAGAAAGCTAAAGATTAAATCCACATATAGATCTACACCTTCATATCGTATATTAGCCAAATGAGAATTATTAATGATCTAATATAGGATATATTATAGGATAGTATAGGATATTTTGCAACTAAATTTAAACTAGGATTTTGAACTGTGTCAGTATAAAATTTACAAAATCGATTCAATAGTTACATCTACAACTTAACAAACTTATAAACTTTAACTATCTATAGTACTATCTATAATTTATAGTCACCTGTTCATTAGAAGCGTCTTTCTGCACATGTACAGAATCATACATATCCGTACTGTCGTTGTTTTCATATATATTGTTTTCCTTTTCATTCTTCAACTCCTCCGCTTGAACTTCGGTCTTTTTAAAAAAAGGAAACCTGAAGGACTGAAAGAGTTCTTGTATTTTCACCATACAAGGCTTCACTTGATTCGGAACTTTTTCAATAGGCTCTTCGTTGTAACACAAATCTTCATACAAATGGTCTTCTGAAAATTTGTCACTCACAACCTCTGGTGTTGGTAACGACTTATATTTCGTTCTGGAATCTGGCTTTTTATTTTTTGGAACAACATTCGACTCCACGGGATAATAGCCACGATCAGAATTGTCAAGTTTAGAAAACCGCGACTTGAGATCGAAAATTGGATAATCATAAGAACTTAAGCGGAAAAACTTCTTCGTCTTCTTTCCAGATCCTTCCATCGGTACATAAGAAGCAACCTTGTCCTTTTTATTCCGATATAAAAAGCTCTTCGGTGCAACGATCCTTCTTAGAATATCCTCAACATTATGAGAACTATTTTCTTGATTGCTTATCTTTCTGACACTAACCGTTTGGTACTGGCTTTCGCTGCATAAATTCGTTTCTTTTATTATAATCTCATCACTCGTTAAACACTTTAAGTATTTGTTTGGATCTTTTTTTATATTCTCTATAAATGTAACCAAATCTTTAGCATTGATCTTCGGGCGCCATAGTTTCACCGTAACCTCCGTAATTTCCTAAAACGTTCAAAATTATTACTATAACTGTCAAAGTTTTGAAGATAACCACTTAAGGGGAAATTTATGGTGTTTTCTAAGTTATATGAGTTAAATTATTCAGTTAATTTTATTAGTAATCTTAATTGCTTATGTTATTAGAGGACGGAACGCGTAAATTGGCATCAAGGCGTTTGGGAAAATCCAAGTAATTACTATATTAATTACTAACTTCAAAATGGTTGAAATAACCATATTTAGAAAACAATATTTAGTATAGAACCGTAAATTATCTTTAATTTAAAACTAAACAATCAGCCTAAGAATAAATTTTGGTGTTTGTTTGTTGGTAAAATTGTGGTGTTTTTAATAATAGCACTAACCAATAAATTCTTCCCATCGACATTATTTTCCTTAACAAAATCGACGAATTCATGTTTATCCCAAAATTGCAACACTTTAACGACATCACTTGCACTAAGCACTTCTATTTTGGAAACCATTTTTCTATATTAAACTTAATCACCCATTAATACCCTCTAATAAATAATTCGTTAAAAAACACTTCACTTGCTCATAGTAAAATGTATGAAGTCACAAAAACTATGGATTCAAATGGTATTATTAAAAATATTGGTATGTTGCTAAGGCTTACAGTGGACTTAAACAAGATGTAGTCGGTCACTGAGTGACTAATAACATAACAATAATGTCTTGTTAGTACATAATGACTCGTCTAGAGGTCTCGTAGTAAATTGAAGATGCTTACGTAATTCGTGCAGGTTAAGATATGATGTTAGGTGTTAATTGCATTGGAATTAAACGATTTGCTTAACACGGGACAAATCTTTTATAAATATATGAGTGCATGTGTACTTGAAACATAACTAAATTTACTTATGAATACACTAGCGACACGCCTTGGCTTCGCTTGCATATTATGCATGTATTATACATAGGCATATAAAGCAACTGCGTTTTATACTAGGTAGTTATACCAAGTATTGGAATTTAAATTTTAATGTAACGTTTCTTTAGAAGAATATAAAGTTTGAAAGTGTAGAACATATAAATACAAATGACACATCGTTTATCCTCAGTTGTTATTTTATTATTTTTATATTTCGGTATTCCAGTCTTAACTATATAATATAATTATATGAATACACTATTAGACAAATAGTCAAGGCGCCTAGTTCTGCATACCCAGAACACAGATAAAAAATATTAATTCGTTTTTATTTATAATCCTTCCAGTGATTACATCACTGTCACGACTTGTACGTGTTAACCAAAAGAGCTAGCAATTGTAAAGGTTTATGACGTCACTACACAGATTAAATCAAGAGGTGTGAATTGAAAACAAATGAGGTATACATATATATATTTATATTAGTAGCAACTGTATTAATGTAGTAGTTAATATATTTAAAATTAAGGCTTTATAATTTTATTACATTAAAGGAGGGAATATTAAAAAAATATATCTAACTGACATGACAACGATGTTGTTTAAGATCTTTAAAGAATCTTGCTCAAGACTAAAATTTTTATACAAAAGATTTTTTCTATTGTATGTAGTCTTAATCTATCAACACCTTATTTATTATTTATTATACATTATTTTACTTTAGCTTTGATAAAAATCAACCAAGTACTGGACGCCAGTAACAGTACCACAATTATGCAAATTGAGACTATTTAATTTGCTTAATTAGAGCGACGACGGTTTCATAAAATCTTTTTCAAATGTTGGTATCTAGCTTCGTGCCAAATTTGATGAGTCAGAGAATTATATTCTTCGTTTATGTTTGGTCTTTCAGAGCAGAAATAAGTATTGGTACCACAAGATATGATATTCATGTGTGATACCTTCATGTAGTCTTAAGAGAAAGGGTCTTGACTATACACCTATAGTACGCGTCATTTATGTTTCGCGCTGGACGAGAATAGCTGCGCATCGATAGAATCGCGGTCGTAATTGACGTATTGGTGCGGGAAAGACAACACGACTGGGACAACCAATCAACGCTCGCGCACCCGACGATCACGCGCCCCGCGCGCCGCGCCGTTACCTCGATACCTTATTTTTGACTTCTGCGCAGGTTTCGTTCAGCGCTAAAGATTCGTGACGCCTTTTTATAAGTCGCCTAATGTTTCAATTAGTATAGAAGTCATTAATACACCAATTTACTTAACATCAAACTGTCTCTAAAAATAAATTATCCGCAAACACAGTAGTCATAGTCGAAAAACATACGAATTTTGTTAAGATGCACTGCGAAGACGATCTACGTAAGTAGACAAAATTGTCTACTTTGAAATAGATATGCGTGCTCATGTAACGGTTCTGTGTTGTTATTCTATGTTTATGTCAATTTCATTTTAGCAGTAAGTCATTAAATTAGCAAGGATCAATCTATACCAATATTATAAATGCGAAAGTATGTCTTTCCATCACGCTAAAACTACTGAACCGATTAGAACGCAATTCCGTACACAGATGGTCTAAAGCCTGGGAGGAATATAGGCTACTTTTTTTTAAATCAACCCTCAGAAGGTTGCGCGAGCAGTTGAAACTTTTTTATAATTTTACGCTTTCGCGGCCAAACGGCTAAACCGATTGTAATGAAATTTGGGACACAGATGGTCTAGAGCCCGAGATAAAACATAGGCTACATTTTAACTGGAAAAAAGCATTAATAGGAGGGAAAAGGGGGGTCATACTTTATATGAAAGTACACGCGGACGGAGTCGCGGGCAACAGCTAGTATAATATAAACGAAAGTTCAATCAAACGACTTATTTAAAATGTAAATTTACAATATAATTTCATAATTCAAACATAGAGACTATAGACCATAGATTAATATTCAGCATCGAGTTCCATAACTTTCCCGCCAATTATATTTAAATGAACGATTGAAATTCATTTGCATGGATTTGAAATGTTTTCGCCGAGATGAGATTCTGTGATAATTCCAACCATTTATTTATTTATGTCTATCGCGAATTTTGTAACTACGTCATTCTGATTTCATGTTTAATTGGCGGTAATGTATTTTTAACGGTTTTTATTTAACTACTAGCTGTGCCCGTGACTTCACCCGCGTAGAAAAGTGACTTTGGGCAGCATTTTTGAAAATGCCTAACCCGCGCCAACGGTTCAGCAAGTTCAACATGATTGTTTAAATTGCCATAACTTTTTTATTTATCAACCGATTGACATGAATTAAAGACTAAATGTTTAGTTAAGCTTACAATAATATATCATTGAAAACCCCATCTAGATAGGATAAGCCGTTTCTGAGAATAGCGCGCACAAACAAACAGACAGACAAACAGACAAAAATTCCA
>JADANM010006230.1:6020549-6043066 GCA_026213755.1 Eurema hecabe | reverse complement strand
TTTTTTTTCTGTAGATCATGCTAACATGAAAACCATATTTTTTTTAAATATGTATTAACTAGCTAACTAGTCGGATCTATTTTTATTATTATGTTATAGTGAGTCAATCTTAGAAGATAGACATATACTGTCGCGGACTTTTTTTTAGATCATTTAAAGAGGAATAATTCTTTCATACATATTATTTTTGTATCTTGAAATGTTTTCGCAGCGCACGCAAAGGAAGCCCTCCAGTTTCCATTATATCTTCGCTCCTATTAGTCGCAGCGTGATGTTAAGTAGCCTAAAGCCTTTCTCGATAAATGGTCAATTCAATAAAAAAAGAATTTTTCAATTCGAACCAGTAGATCCTGAGATTAGCGCGTTCAAACAAACAAACAAACTCTTCAGCTTTATATATTAGTATAGATATAGATTATCTCTTAAGCTAGGATATTTAATACAAGATAGAAATTTTAGATAGACATCGTCTTTAAACTTGACCTAGATCCCAGAACTGGGCCTGTTTAGATATTACCTTAGTAGGTTACTTCTAGTATAATATTTGCATTTATTTTACATGTAATTTACCCAGCATTTTCATAGCAAATAAAATATCAATAATATAAGTATCCGCGCATATTTTGTTCAAAATGATTATGTGCGTAAACGTTCTTAAATTGCCAAGACCCTATAGGCCGTTCGCATAGAATTACAGATTTATTTACTTACCGAAGTAACAGAGTTTCTATAAGATGAGCCGAATGCGGCAACGCTTCAATGAGTAAATCTATTGGCAGTTCTGTTGCTACACTCTGTAGAACTCCTGGGCCAAGTCTTGATAAGATGGCGGCTGCTTCCCGGAACTGGCGGCCTTCGGCTAATAAGAGTACACGTCGCAATGCTAGACGAGGAGAGGTATACGTGTTCTTCTCTCTCTCCCTCTCTCGTCGAATTCTTTCTCGACTTTCGTTCATGGTGATCGAGTTCATGAGGTAGCGCTAGCCCATTATATAAGAAGATTAGATGATGATATCTGTAAAATAAAGAAACAATTTTTAGTGAATATATTATCTAATGTAAGTATGATATTTGAGATATATAAGATATACGTAGAATAAAAAAAACACGGCTTAAGGTGTAAAATTCAGGACAGAGACAATACAACTTTTTTTTTAGTTTTTTTATGTAATATTAAGTGTAATTTTTTGGGTAAAAAATGTTTTTTATTTCATTTATTATTTATCACTTTTAAAACAAATTAAGTAGTATGGTTTTCCTCGTATAAAACCGTCTCCAGTATTTTTTGAGATAATATTTATATTAAATATATAACATATATCTATTACTTCCGAAAATTTATAAACTCACAGACTTTACCTCCTTATAATATTAAAAAAAGCTTAACAAACTTTAGCAAAAAACTTAACAAAAGATAAAAAATTCAAACAGAATCTCTAGAAGACTAATTCCTATTTCCTCCAATCGCATTAACGTCATTAAAACTCAATTGAATACTACAATAGTCTTGACAAAAAGACTTCTCATTACAGTTAGGACCGTTACAATCCCATGCCTTACATATGGGTAGCGGGTTCGAATCATCGCGATAAGTATTGTGCTAGTTTTGAAAAAACTGTTTTAATAACGTACAGAGAAATAGCATTTAGCTTTGTATTGTAACTACAAAGTGAAATTCGCGATTTTTGTTACGTTTCTTTTGCGAACTTACTTTTCTATATTAATTAATAAGTAAATATAGCCACATAGTTGATCATTTTTTTAATGGCTGTTTATATAAATGTTTAAATAAATATTTAACTTTGTTACGTGTTTGGTCAATTTTTATAATCAGAATAAAAAAAATGTTATATTAATATTTTTTTACAAAATATAAGCATTTGATTCACCTTCAAATAATCTAATTTCTAAGGTAATATATAACTCCAGCCTTTTAAACAGATACAGTACTGCGTTTAAAAATAACATTGGTTTTGCTGACTGTACACAATTTGTGAGCTACTAACGTCTTGTGTATTTAGCGGTTATTTCATTTGAGGTTAAACTCTAAACGACGATCTTAATAACGGCTACCTAATAATTTACATTTAAGGTCAGTTTCTTATGGCCTTGCATTAAATTTTTGGTAATTTATTTATTTATATAACTTGATTTACCGGCATTGTACAACAACAACAGAACAATTCAATGTATTTTTTTGTCTTCAATATATTTAATCATTAATCTATTAATTATAAGCACATTTTCATACACTAGTAAAAGCTAAGATATAAGGTGTTCCCCAAACAGATATAAGTCTGGTAAGTTATCATATTCAAAAGAACTCAAATTATTTTTTTATCAACTTCTATATCATGAGCCTTCTGTGGAAGCTGTGCAAATTCAAATTTTGTTAATTTTTGTTAAATAAATGTTTTTATTATTTTTTTTTTTATTATGAGCACGCCGCCATGTTGGATTCACATGGTTCACCAATGCATTGTCATCTTAACTGAACTTGTTTAGTACATAATCGACTAAAGATATCTGCTTTTATATTTAATTCTTATACTGACTCGAACATGTTACATATTTTTAGACATTGTAAGTTAAATAATATTATTAAAACGAGTGGAAACATCTAGAATCATCTAGACTATTTTTTTCGTGTTGTACTAAATATGAAGCTATTTAATCAACATCTACGCATCAAAACGAAACTTGTTATACGCCCACGTACAGAAACATTTTCTAAACCTGGATTCATATGCGTACGAGAACGTTGCCCAACGGGTTTGCACGCAAATTTCACTACGAGTATAACCTAAGTGGATCTATGTTCAAGATATACTAACTTTAAACATTATATTAGACTTTTAGTGAGCTCTTACAAAGGCTTAAGGCAAAATATCAGGCGAACTAAATTGTTTAATAACAATTATTTACGGTATGTACTGTCCTTAATACAATTGTCGGTAGTTGTATGATACTATATTACAATAGAATTGTCTTGACCCTTAGACCTAATGGATGCATATCGATTGACAGTACGTATTGACTTCCAAATATTCTTATAAACTTATGACACTGGACAAAATAGTTGTTCAATTGTACGTATGCGGTAGGCCATTGTTTTATATTACTCATATCGTCGCACCGTTAAATTGTATACTCTAAAGTCGGTACAGATTAGATTATTCGTTACTCATAAAATTGTATGCAATTTTTTTTCTTGCATCCATTGGCTCGCGGCACCATATTTTTCAGATATTATCATATAAGAAGGCATTAATGTATGTGTAAGGAGATATTTGGCCTACTTGAAGGTTTTGACCGCAAATAGTTCAGTGGCGATCCGGTTAGCGCCATTTGATATTGTAGGACAGGCTTTGGTCATAACAAATGTGGCCTAATTATAGAGATATTGTATGTTATGGTTAGTTGAAATGGTTGTTAATGTTCTTAATAAAATACAGATGAAAAAGTTTCTTGGGAGGAAAGTTAAAATATAGGTATATTGGTATTTTTAGATTAAAATCAGCTTAAAGCCTTGATTGATGTAACGAAAAGTATAGACTACAATTTGAAGGTATACTAATGTGCAAAATAAATACAGTTTTTTGTATGTATGTTTGGTAAGGTATATAAAAGAATGAAAGAATGTTCTGGATGTCAAAAGGAAGATCTCTGAATTCAACCGTATATACATTATATGTATTTTTTTTACTAATTAGAAACCATTACTTTAGTAAAATATATACTTAATACAAACTTATTTATATTTTCCTTTGCGCTTTGAGATACGAAATATTTTTTCTTTATCTTGTGGTAATTCTTGATCTGGAACATGACTTCCCAAATGTCAGTTCCCGTGGGAATCGACTTTTTTAGAGATTGGAAGGATATATTTCGAAATTGAATTTAATGCACGATTTACTTTCCTAATCATCATCTTCTCACCTACTACTTCCTTAGTATGAATACATGTAGAAAAATAATACCTATTAAAGTACCACCTACTAGTAGTAATACCTATTAAAGGGTACCCACCTTCTACCTTTTAGTGTGTTATCTATCAATAAAGGTTTCCTTTATAGGAACAACATGTAATGTTTTTAAATTTTTAAATTGACTGTACTTAACAAAAGAAGCCGTATATTATTCGTTTTAAAGCTGCATATCAGAACGACCAACTCCATGCTCCACATAGATAAAATTAATATCGTGTGAATCATGAAAATTTGGACAAACATTGTTTTAATTAATTAAGTAAATTACTAATTAACAATAGCTTTGTATTCAAGTATGTACTCGTTAAATTTTAATTTAGGCTGTTTTGCGGACGACGCGACGTCTTTTAAGGCGTTATTCTTATACCTCATACATACATCTAACATAATATTATATTGATTTATGACGAGGTTGATAAGTTTTAAACGGTCTTAGTGTAATGAGATTTCAATATAAATCAATAAGATTATTATACTAATACAGTTAGAAACATACTTGTGATTAAATTGAGAGTTAAATTATTTTAAAATATATATAAGAATGCGAGGCATAAGCCTCTTTTTATGCAACTAGGCTACATATAGTAAGAGTTTAGAATAGTCATAACTCATAGTATTACAAAACAATTATAAACCTTGATTATTTTATATCAAGCTACACCAACGTATATGATGTACTCGACTCCATGAAAATACACACGTAAATAAACCATCTCAACACGAATGCCTGTGGAAGGCGGCCATGAGGACGGAATGGCACGTGTTGTTAAATTTGCCGACACCTTACTATAAACACGACCGTTCTGTCAATAGTGACATTAACTAATAAGACATAAACACATAGCAGCTCAAACTTTTTTATCTACCCACAATTGACAAGACATTGGCAAAATTGTGGTAACGCAGAACTTCCATTTCAAGAAGAAGAAGAACACATTAATAAATACAATGAATAAATTATAAAACTGCAAAGATAGACAGCAGGCTAGTTTTAAATGAAAGAAATGTAAGTAGTTAGAACAGGAAAGCCATTAAGCACAACTGTATAAGTTCATTATTTAGAGTTATCGAACTCTGGCATCGTTCAAGCGTGAAGGGGTCAGGTTATGAAGTTATAGGATTGGAAGAATGCTTTAATACTTGAGGTGTTAATGAGGAATGTTGTAACTGTTTGTAATTAATGACATTTCTATGAGAATTTGTATCTACTCGTCTTCTTAGTTCCTTCAATTGTGCCAATGTTTTCTTGTGAGTAGATAAAATAAAATTGAGGGTCGATGTTTGGTAATGGCAATCAGAAACACATGCTTCCAATAACACAGCCAAACATTAATTCCTCATATATACTCTTTCCCTAGTTGCCTGGAAGTGTATATATTTAGTTATATCGTCACTAGTAATATTCAATGTATCGAAATGTATATTATGTCGTAGGGTATCAAAGTGTTGAATAATGAAATGTATATAACTTTTCGACAGCAAGGTATTGGGGTCCTAACGAGAGGCCTATTAGTGGATCGACTGGACAACGATTCTTTGATTGATTCAAAGGCAGGTAACATTCCCTTTAACTTTTAATCTATTAATTTCAAAACAATGTACTTGCTATTGACTACAGCCTTCTAGAAAGTCTCATAGAACTTTTTTATTAATAGGTTTAAATCTAACCATTATGCTAACGTTCTTGGTAAATGAAATTAAATTAAATTTTATCATACTTCTTACATTTTTACAAAGATTTCAAAAAACATGTATCAATTGTAAATAGATTATATTAGCATAGTTTTGTTTAAACGTGCTAATGTTATATTCTCTCTCTCTCTATCTCTCTCAAAGTGTATAATCTATGACGACCGCTTGGCGCAGTGGTAACACGACTTCCTTTAGCGCGAACGGTCGTGGGTTCGATTCCCACATCGGAAAAATATATTTGTAATTTACATTTGTATTTTTCTGAGGTCTGGGTGTTGCTATGTATTGTATGTATGTATTTACAAAAGAAAAGTATGTATATGTAATTTATTCCGTTATCTAGTTGCCATAACACAAGCTTCGGCTTAGCTTGGAACTAGATGGCGCTGTGTATAAATGTCCTGGAAATATTTATTTATTTTATTTATTTTATTAATCTGATTCGATCCTGCTCATAAAGAAATCTATAATTTATATACAGACATGTATGAATGACTTCCGTAAAAGGTGTTTCCAATCCGGTCTTATCACTTTCTACCGCGGGTCACGGCTCACCGTCTTAATAACTCATGTTTATCATACGAATAAATTTTATTTATTTTTTGTAAAGCTTTTGAAGACGCCGATAGTATGTTTTTAAAGAAAAAAAAACATATTTTTTTATTTAGCAACGATTTTTTACAATAAATACGGGTGGTTTGAAAAACTTCTCCTTTTTGTAAGCCGGTTAAAAATACAGACTTCTTATTACTAGTAACGGATATATGAAGCAAATTTTTTTTTTGATTGTGTAAATAAAAATCTTCTATATTTTTTTATTCAAAGAAATAAAAGCACAAAATTGAGTGCTTGTATATCCGCTATAAAAATTATTGATTGAATAGTTGTTTGTCAAAAGAAAACATTTTAATACCATAAATGTAAGTAATAAAAACATATCGCGGAATAAGGTTTATTATGAATGATGAAGATTGTATGAAAATAGTTGTTAACCAATTCAAAAAGAGAAAATAGTCCACTTACTGGATTTCCTCTATTTACATCCTATACCTATACACACCGACAGACACAACATCAAATGAATTACTTAATCAACAATAATTATTTAAATTAAAACTTACCGAAATACAAATAAGAATTAAAATATCCGAATTTAAAGCACCATTCACTTCAAACAAAACACAATTAGCGTTCCAAATTCAAATTTTTACTTTTTCAAATCGGCGCATGTGCTGCCAGTGTTGACGTTATTCTATATTCGTCTATGGTCTTGAATGTTTTTTTTTATTTTTTTTGTTTGGATTGAAGTCGTGGCCAGCACGAGTGACGCGCGCGTTAACTTATTGATGAGTGCATAGAGGCTTTAGTTCGGACCGTAAAACGCGCGTGAAAGCTTCCGGACGGCATTATGTATTAATGAATCATTTCTTTACAATTACAATTTTTTACTCGTTGTCTATAGCTATTCAGTGTTACATGTTCTATATTTATACTATTGCGAAAGATAATATGTTATTTTTAGTTATATATTTGAGTTTTGTTATTTTAGAGCTATTTGTCTATAGAAGATTGATATAGTTAATATTCCCAGGTCATTGCAAAATAATTTTTAAATAGGAAAATAACACACCGCTTAAAGGATTTTAGCCATTATTTGTATTTTCAGTAGATGACATAATAACAGTAAATTGTGTCACACTCTTGCATATCCGCATTCAGTCTACAGGTGCCTTTCCGACATCGGAACAAGAGATTACTTTGCTGTTCCTACGTTTTTCTTATATAAGGGTTTTATAAAACAGGTGCAATGCCATGTACAACTAACGCTTTCTTACGGCTTTGCTTGTATGGTGATAGGAAAATAGTAAAATTCTATTTTCCCGCGCTAAAATTAGTCTATGGCTGTTTTCTTTTGCGTATTTAGGGTTGCCAGTTAAGTCACCAATTATTAAAACGGATATTCGAATTGTAGGTCAATGTTGCCTGATTTTGATTAAAACATTTTACATAAAACTTATTCCATAACAACAAAGGGCAAGTAAATAAGTAAATTATACAAATATATTTAAAGACTATTTCTTTGTTTGCAAATAAATCAAACGTCTTCAAGCCAAGGCTGACAGGAGCGATCTGATAACATTTAATTACGTTTTAACATTACGTATAGTTCCATCCGTTAACTGTTTGAGGCCATTTTTTGTTATTGCTCATAATATATTCAATAATTAATTATATATACTAATTCAGCCCCGGAAATTCTCGTTAATATATGGCCAATATTCATATAAAAAGTATTCTATGTTTATTCAGGTCAATTCGTATAATATAGAAAGCAATATATTATAACACATAAGATACTTTTTCAGAACGAAAATACGAGTAAAACCGCATTACTCTACGTAGTCTATGGTCTGTAAAAAAATACGTTAATATATTTAAAAGACGAAATATAAATACAGATAACTAATCGAACTTTCTTAATTCAGTCGAAAATTAAAAAAAAAGCATAACAATTTTGAATTTCGAATAATTAAATCACAGAGAAATTGTGTTAATTCGAATTCAAATACTTAAGTGAAATCTCGTAAATCTGTCAAACTAATTACGCGGCGTACGATCGGATAGACTCCGGAGGAATGTTTCGAAACAATTGAAGCGCAAAGATATAGAGACGTTTAATATTCATTCGCGAGTTATGTTGCTAATGAGATGGGTTCAATGACCTTGTGGCGTAGGAGCTTGATTACAATTCTAGTTTTCCAATTATAGCATTATTCCGCATAATGCGCATATAGCGGAATAATGCTTAACGTTGAATGTTGAACGTTGAACTAGATCTATCTTCATTCATATTTCGAGAACTCTCAAACGTACTAAGTAGTTCTTTCGCTCGATGCGTACAATTACATGTGCAGTGCTCCAAAATAAACAAATGTTTTTCTTTAATTTGACATTGATAGAAATGTCGCACTATGCTCTATAATTGGTAAATTAGGAATATATCCTAGTATTTCTCAGTCACCGTGAAAGATCGTAACAGCATTTCATAATATAGAAATATCATATTTCAGAGCTTTAGATGGAGAGATATTTCCGAGGAACTTTGGTGGACCACAAGATTAAATAATCTGTAAAGGATTTCCAACTGTAAAATAATTATAGTATAGAATAATAGAATATGAATATAATCCTTAATTCTAATACTTAAGAAAATATAGAAGCACAATATATTCTTCCCCTGAAGCATCAAAAATGAATAAAGAAACTATAGCTATCTATACTAATATTATGAAGGCGAAATTTTGTGAGTGTGCATGTTTGTTACTTCTTCACGCCTAAACAACTGAAGCAATCTCAATAAAATTTGGTATGGAGTTAACTGGCACCCTGGATTAGCCCATAAGCTACTTTTAGCGGTAAGAAACATAATTTATTTTCCTTTATAAATCGCGGCTTTATCACCAAGCAACTCTCAAAAGTAAAGTTTGCGTGTTTGTTAAATTGTAAGGGGTAATCTCGGGATCTACTGAACCAATTTTAAAAATTCTTTAACCAATAGAGAATCACATATACATATTGCTGAGTGTCATAGGTTATATAATAAAGTTACATAAATAAAAATGGATTATTAACGCTACGCCAAACAAAGGGGGTACGGATTATCTAGTACAATATAAAGGTATTTATATATGTAATTATGTATACAGCTCCTAGACTATCTGCGCTCAAATAAGCACGCTTTACTGACTAACGATTTTATCTCGAAGGATTGACATCTCGACGCTCCAGTTACTAAAACACTTTATAAACAAACTGTCGCGTCTATAAAAATACTGGGATTATATTGACAATCACGTAACATAAGAAAAGGACTTAGTAATGTGTTTTTCCTAATTCGGGATCGAATCTGCAACCCTTGGCGTGGAAGATACTTATTTTACCACTGCACCAGTCATCATGTGTCTATTAATGTAAAATATGTATGAAAGAATTATTCTTCTTTAAATGATCTAAAAAAAGTCTGCGACAGTATATATTTATCTTCTCAGATTGACTCACTATAACCTTTTTTATCATAATCAAATTTATTTTAACAAGAAAATAAAACTAACAATATAATTAAGCCGAAGTACTTTAAAATATGATTTAAAAGCTTTCAAATCCTAATAATAGAAATAGAAACCGACGGGGAGGAAGTCGCGAGCAACAGCTAGTGTGTTATATGCCGAGGTATACAGTACCTTGTATATGAAGACTTTGCTAAGATGACCCATATCAACAGCAGTATAACGGAACACAGCGGGTTTTGGTCTTCAAAACTCCGACATAAGGGTACGTCTCAAAAGGTATCCTATGATCATTTCCCCACCTAAAAACCAAAAAGGTTCCATATCACTACATCGCTGGGCGGATCACACATACTGCTACGAGTACTTATTACCTAATAAGGTCCCCGAAACATCGCATTCCCTTTCACCCGAAGTTTGTCATTACCAGAATTAATCGCATGCACTTTCACTGCTCAGACCTGTATCGGAAACCTGTCGCTGTGGATGACATCCGATACTTATGGTCCAATCAGCGACATATGAAAGTTTAACCGCCTAGTGTTTTTGTTTACTCGTCGTTTTATATAGATTATAGTCTATCTATACATATAATAAAAAAGTAACGAGTCGCTGTCTGTACATGGAAGATATATGAGAAAAAATATTATCGGTATTAACGCAATAGAACCCAAAACAATGATTTTTAGAATTTTTGTCTGTTTGTCTTTTGTTTGTGCACGCTAATCTCTGAAACGGCTTATCCTATCTAGATAGGGTTTTCAATGATATATTGTGGTAAGCTTAACTTAAAATTTAGTCTTTAATTCGTGTCAATCGGTTGTTAAATAAAAAAGTTATGACAATTTAAAGAATCACGTTGAACTTGCTGAACGTTTGTAGGCGCGGGTTAGGCATTTTCAAAAATGCTGCCCAAAGCCACTTTACTGCGGGCGAAGTCGCTGGCACAGCTATAATATGGTATATGTATTAGATTTAGCTTAGAAGGAGATCGATATAGGGTATTCTTACGTCAGGGTCGCTACTGAAGAGGGAGAGATGTGACATAACACGAGATATAAAATCCAAAAACTTAAAAAGATTATATAGTCGCCAAAGCAATACAAGAAAACGGTTTTGACAAAGGAGTCCTTTATAAAATCAATAAACAATAGTATACACGTCTTCTAATATTATATAGAAGAGAACAAACAGGTAAAGAAATACAGAAGGGGATATAACATTGACTTAGAAAATCAATTATAATTTATAAATATATGTACCTTTCATTTTTATAATTATCATTCTTTTTTATATTTTTTGTTGTATTTGCGAACTACAAACATACAAAATAATTATCCAATTTAATACAGTCAATCTGTAGTCATGCGCGTAACTAGACACGTACAGTAAGACCAGTAATTTTTATTAATATAGATTACCTACAATGAATATTCAACGCAACTAGCGTTATATAAGAGGCTTCAAAGGTCGTGGCATTTGACCGAATGCTAATTACAAAGCACAATACAGCTTTACGTGAATTCTATACAACTACCGAGAACTTCTCAACTATGAACTTGGTACTTTAAGCTATTTCTAGCTTCCTTTGTAATAGTGTTGTAGCGATCGCCCCTTATGCATTGAAACCTGAATCGCGCTTATGATATTAATTCGTGACCAATGATATTATATTAAAAATAATATGTTTAAAGCGAAAAATTTTGCAGACGCAAAAACATCCTAATTAGGACGTCTTACCTTAAGGTTGGTTGATTGGTTTTCGATGCTTTCACGCGTAACTGACAAAACTAACTATCTCATTTTTTCTTGTTGTTTTTTTCATTTATCTCTTTCCTATCGTTTTGACTTAGGTATGTGTGCTGCCGCAGCTGTGCGGAACACTTATTTCGGTTCATTTGTTGGTGTATAACACATGTATTAATTATAATAACATTGTTCGTGAATTAGAGGAGGTCTCGATTCGTCTGTATGTATATATTTTTTTAACTTAATACAGCTATTATACCCATGTAACTACTTACTTATCATATTATTTAAAACCAAAACTTTTTTAAGTATATTAAATCACTAGCTGTTGCCCGCGACTTTGCTAAAATAGCCTATGTTTTATCTCAGGCTCTAGATAATCTATGTGCCAAATTTTATTACAATCGTTTCAGCAGTTTGGGCGTGAAAGCGTAAAATTATAAAAAGTTTGAACCACTCTTACAACCTTTTGGGGGCTATAAAAAAGTAGCCTTTGTCCTTCCCCAGGCCTTAGACTATCTGTGTAACAAATATCGTTTTAATCGGTTCAGTAGTTTTAGTGTGATGGAAACACAGAGAGACAGACACAGTTACTTTCACATTTATAATATTATTAGTAATATTAGTAAATTAGTAATTAGTAATTTGTATATTAGTAAATTAGTAAAATTAGTAAATTATAATATTAGTAATTAGTATATTAAGTAGTATTAGTGTGGATTATAATCAGCCAGCGTCACACACTTTCGCGTAATCTATATATACTAATATATAAAGCTGAAGAGTTTGTTTGTTTGTTTGAACGCGCTAATCTCAGGATCTACTGGTTCGAATAGAAAAGTTATTTTTTTATTGAATTGACCATTTATCGAGGAAGGCTTTAAGCTACATAACATCACGCTGTGACTAATAGGAGCGTCGATATAATGGAAAATATGGAAAAAACGGGGAAAATTATTCATCTTTGAGGGTTTCCTTTGCGTGCGCTGCTAAAACGGTTCAAGATACAAAAATAATATGTATGAAAGAATTATTCCTCTTTAAATGATCTAAAAAAAAGTCCGCGACGGTATATGTCTATCTTCTAAGATTGATTCACAATAACATAATAAAAGAAATAGATCTGACGGGGACGAAGTCGCGAGCAACAGCTAGTAAAAAATATTGGGCAAACTTAAAAAAAGTTGATTAATGAACAGAGAGATGTCTTCGTTAAATCGCATGACAGTTATAATGACATTGACATTTGATATGACAAATTGGAGGTTCATTGTCAAGCGAGTGAAGAGCATCCTTTTTTGGCATGTGAACATTATATTATACTCTGTAGTCTGTACTTCTTCAATCGTAAATTATACTCTGATAAAAGAGAGTCTTGGATACCTATATCAGCACTTTAATTTAACGGAAATGACAGCTGTCAACAAGGGTACTATTATTTCAGAAAGCTTTATTAGTGAAATATTTCCGGAAAAAAAAACCTTTATAATAGAGAGCAAAAAAATTAAGACGATCCATTTTATGGAAAGGAAACATCACGTTCTTGGCATCTCTGAAGTAAGTTGTCATTTTAGAAAGACACACTCTTCTTTTAACTGATATTTAAATGTTAATAGTAAATACTCAAATTGTATGTATTAGTTATGATTAATGCCTTATAATTTTCTCAATATATCGTTAAGCTAGCCGCGCAATGTGGTTCTACGAGCAATTATGCATGTATTATAAACAAAAACTTGCCTCATGAATCACTCTATCTGATAAAAAAAAAACTAAGAGATAGACATATGCCATCGCAGACTTTTTTGTAGAACTTTTTCAGGTGGACAATACTGGAGTACAATATTTTGGTCTATCTCGTAGGGTTTAGCCAGCGTTTGCAATATGAGCAAAAAAACGTCCTTATTTACGACATTACATTAGAAACCTCTAAATTTATCAGTATTTCTCTACTATATCACGCATGTATTATACATATAAAACTTCCTTAACAATCACTATCTATTAAAAAAAACTACATCAAAATCAGTTGTGTAGTTTTAAAGATCTAAGCATACATACGCTCAGACAGAACAAAGTTGTTTTATACTATGTAATTATTTATAATAATTATAATCATATGCACATAAATAAAATTTCCACGAGTGTATAGTACGCGTCATTTATGTTTAGCGATTGACGAGAATAGCTGCGCATCGGTAGAATCGCGCTCGTAAACGTAATTGTCGTATTGGTGCGAGAAAGACAACACGACTGGGACAACCAATCAACGCTCGCGCACCCGACAATCACGCGCCCCACGCGCCGCGCCCCTTCCTCGATACCTTATTTTTTACTTTTGCGCAGGTTTCGTTCAGCGCTAAAGATTCGTGACGCGTACTATACCTTTTTTATGATTACCTATGGCATGGCAAAATTACGAAAATAAGTAATACAACTCTAAGTTTGTGTGTAAAAGACTAAACAATACAACATTCTTCATAGTTACTTATTACTTAAGAAAAAGTGTTCCGTTATAGTCTAAATTATATCTAATACTGTCCAAGACATTTTAAACGGTAAAACTATAAAATAACAGTTCTTGTATTCTATTGTTAAATTGAAGAAAAAAGTCACTTATATGAAGAAGCTATTAGTAATTAGATGCTACTACCGATACTGGGTCGATGTTATCGGTAAAATAACGCATCGGTCTACATATGACAAATCGTCACCCACTTTCTACTAATTGCCATTTTATTAAGACCTCTATTATAGTGGACAGATATGCTTTGCTGGCAATATGACATAGCTATGGTTCGCAGTTTTGTCTGCGTATTTGTTGAACCCGAAAGTTCTATACAATAGGTATATAGTAATAATATTATAGTCACGTCTTATATGAGAAAAGTAGTTCCAAAAATAAACACGCTTAATCAGTTTAAAAGGATAAAAATCTTGTAATTCTATTAAATAGAAATTATTTTTTATTACGTTATAAAATACTTATACTTAAATGTTATAAAATTAAAATCCTGAAAAACAACATCTTAATACAAATTACGTGTCCGCGATTGACTCCTAAACTACTAAACTGATTTTAAATTAAATTTGCACAACGTGTAGTTTGATCTTACTTAAAAGGATAGCTTACATCCCAGTATGACCCCGGGAACGGGAATTACGCGGGTGAAACCGCGGGAACGGCTAATCTATAATATAAAGCTGAAGAGTTTGTTTGTTTGTTTGTTTGTTAGATCTCAGGATGTACTGGTTCGAATTGAAAAATTCTTTTTTCATTGAATTGACCATTTATCGAGGAAGGCTTTAGGCTACATATCATCACGTTGCGACTAATAGGAGCGAAGATATAATCGAAAATATGGAAAAAACGGGGAAAATTATTCATCTTTGAGGGCTTTTTATGCGTGCGCTGAGAAAACGGTTTAAGATACAAAAATAATATGTATAAAAGAATTATTCCTCTTTAAATGATCTAAAAAAAAAGTCCTCGACAGTAAATGTCTATCTTCTAAGATTGACTCACTATAACATAATAATAGAAATAGATCTAACGGGGACGAAGTCGCGAGGAACAGCTAGTAATTGTATAAATTTAAAATAAATCTTATTAATTTTAATTAAGATATATAAAATTGGCTATTTACGTTCGTATTGAAAAGTGGTACACATTGTTAATTTGGTCGAATCAATTCGATTCTTATGTTAATCTGTGCGTTATAATCTAAATGCATAGATTGTGTCAATAATGCATTTACTTTCTAAACTATTCATGAATAATATTTAAAATGATTATCCAAAGTATATAAATAATTTATTATTTATCTTTCTATAATGGTTTACGATTAAGTAATGACTGTTTTATATATCCATTCAATGATATTAAATTAAATAGATATGTTATAAGCGCAAAATTTTGAAGACGCAAAAATATCCTAATTAGGACGTCTTGCCTTTAGGTGATTGGTAACCGGTGCATTCAAACGCAACTGACAAAACTATCCCTTTTTTTTCTTGTCGCTTTTATCATTCGGTTGATTTGTATGGGTATAACATATCTATTATACAATTTCATTGGATCTATCAATTGAAGCACGCTTTTATTTCTTTATTTTTTTTTATTAACACTGAGATCATTAAGTGTATTACATTTGAAATCAACACTTAAGGTTGCAAGGACCTTATCATTCAGAGTAATCTCTTCCAGGTAACCAAAGAAAGGAAAATATACAAATAAAAGAACAATCAGTTTGCAATAGCATATAATAAATCAGATCTGTTCATAGAAAGCTTTTAAATGTTTTTCAGCGTCGTTTCTGAGGCTTTACTCTGAAATCGAGGTCATTATCGAAAAGTTATTTCTGATTTTTTTCCTATAATGTGTAGTGGTAAAGGAAATAAAGGCTTTTTGACAAATTTGGATGTTATGAGGTAAGAAAAAATAATGATTAGGTACCTACTTGATTTTATTCAATGAGTGATTAGACTTATAATTTTCTATTTACAACGACATGTTAATTGTTTTTTATCATATAAATTTTACAAAGATGTTTAGTTACTTTGCTGTGAAGCTATGGGCAAGAAACTTTGAACTCAGGTCTATTAATAAAAAATATTATACCAATAGCAAGCTACATTCATATCATTTCATTACTCATAGATAATTAATAACACCTTACAAAACCCGCGTTCTTCCAAAAGTCGATAAAATATATAGTTGTATAAAGTCAATGATCGTAAACATAATTCGCTTCCCTTCCATATCGGAACGGAAGAAAGTTCCATTGAGTAATGAACAATTAAGTATAAAGTTCTCACAATAAATTCGGTGGATCTCGCTTGGGTCGGCGACGTGCGCGCGCGCCGCTAATCAGAGAAAGTCGTGGTTATTGGCTAGTTCAAGTTAGGAACTTATAGTGGAATAAAACACCACAATGTTTGCTTTAAGCAATGATATTATACATGTGCATGTACATGATAAAACCAACAAGAAAAAAATGAATAGTTAATTTTGTCAGTTGCTCTTCAATGTTCCGGCAACCAATCACCTAATAGGATGTTTTTGCGTCTTCAAATTTTTTCGCTTATAACGTATCTATTAAATATAATATCATTGGCTTTTGTATGACATTACTCGAAGCTCGAAAAGAGCTAGAGCTCAGAAAAGAAGTATTTCATTAACGTTTTCTTTTAACATAGCGAGAACACATCTACTACGGATTATACACTACAGTGTAGGTGACACTGTAGTGTATAATCCGTAATAGATAACTATCGATGTCCCGCGGTTTTTCTCGCGTTCATCTCGTTCCAGGATTACCCTTATTTTCTACACCTATCGCTCTTTTTCTTACGAGAAAAAAATTAAAAGACTTATCTAAATTTGTTCAGCTGTTAACGATTTTTGCACGTAGCAGCACATTTGGCTTAAATATTTTTTTATATTATACGCACAGATAGGTTTACTGTGTATATAAACAAGGATATTGATAGAATACTTTTCTTTCAATGAGGCTTAAATATAAATCGAATCCGCTTTCACTCACAAATTGTACCACTCACCAATCAATAAAGCCTGCCTATTTATGGACCTTATGACAAGTACTTTAAAGCTACACTATCACAACTTTCTTGAACAACTCAAGTTTTTATTTGCCTTGTTACGTCTTCTTCACGTAATGTTATTTTAAGTAATTTACAATAGAAGTTGACAGTTCATATTTTATGTAATTTACGTAATAGACTTTCTTATGAAGCGAATAATGTTTGTGTAATGTATAGATGTATTATACACACGCATGGAAACATATTCTGCAGTCTGCACACATACGAAACACACAATCTGAGTATCTTTAAAAGTTCGTTATTATATTAAAGCTTAGAAAATACTAAAATAATTATATATGTATCTATATTAATATAATAAAGCTGAAGAGTTTGTTTGTATGTTTGAACGCGCAAATATCAGGAATTACTGGTTCGAATTGAAAAAATCCTTTTTTATTTAATAGACCATTTATCGAGGAAGGTTTTAGGCTACGGAACATCGCGGTTATTAATTACTAGGCGTTGCTCGTGACTTCGTCCCCGTCGATTTATTTTTCCATTATTTCTATATATATGTAAATGGTGGCCTTATCACTAGTCAGTGATTTTTTACTATTTTGTAGCATGTCAAAGGAAAATAGTCCAAACACTACAACAGTAGATATAATCCCTCTTGATCATAGCTCAATGACTTGATCCCGACGCAGATTTTTGTAAAGTTATTTGATATATTACATTAAAGTTGAACAAAGAAGAAACTTCAAAACGGTCTAATAGTTTTAAAGTCTAATTGCTCATAAACAAATAAACAATCAAATCTTTTTAATAATCCTTAAGATTTATATATTTTTACCTCATAACTCTAATAAGTCATAATTTAGATGCGAAAAAATAAAACAATTATTGATATGTACCTTTATTAAAGACAATTCAACATTTTAAGAATAACATTTGCATAACGTAAAATACATCTTTAAAAATAATATACAACAAACGTCATTAATAAAAAAATCTTTATCACAAATTAAACGTTAGTAACTGACAAAATATCAAATAATTTTTTTTATAATAAATCAATCCATTTGCTCTTACCATTTCGATACAGGTGCTACTGATATAATATTGATATGAATTATGATATAACCTGTATCTACTATATTTTGATAACCTTTAAAGGACTTATCTTAGGGAAAACGTTAACTAACCTCTTCGCATTAGATATATGCTTGTTGAGAAATACATTCATGTTTATATATATCTACGAGTTTACGTAACATCTGTTTTCTTCATCAACTTCTACACAAAATCTATAGAAATTTATTTTCAAAATATTTATTTATTCCGATACAGTTATAGTCAGCTGTTTACTACGACTTGTCTCAAACCGGTCCATAGTTTTGATGTCCATTATCATCGTTATCGAGATGGACAGACCGAGCAACATGATAAATGTCACCATCAGTCCTGACCTGTAACGTAAATCAACATTTTAAATGCTTTTAGTACAGCGCCATCTAGTTTCAAGCTTAGCAGAGTTTTGACGATGGGGACTCTACAACGAATAAACTAAAATAGACATGCTTTTTTATTACATGTAGCACGTATATAAGCTGACTCTTGAATTTAGCTTTTTTTTCTAGGAAAAGATAGTGGATCAACGCAAAAGCGTAATTGTTGTTATCATAATATGGTTTTAGGCGTGTAATGTTCTTTCTCTTGTCAATACCAAGATATAAAGTATCCTGTTCGTAATATTGGGGCCTCATGGTATCCTCACAAATCCGCGTTTAAAATATTGGTAAGATAGTACTTCGAGAAATTCCATTCTGACTGATCACAAATAATCAAAAGCAGACTCACCAAATAGGCACAGTCGTAAATCCAATGCAGTCGAAAGCGTCCGAAAATTTCTCCGTGCTTTCCATAAACGGCTGCATCTGGAATAATATTAATAAATTACATTATTGTTTCGATATAACAGAATGGTATGTATTTTAATTACCTAATAACATATTTTTAAGTCATTCCAAACTATAATCATTTTTCATAGCTCTATGGAAAAGCGATTGATATATTTCCAAATTGTAGAAAATACCTATCGGCCTCAGTTCAACTCTCGGTCACAATTTTATTACTTTTGGTGGTTTCTCTTTCAGTATTGCAAAAGTTCTTCAAGAAAATTGTATATAAGGGAACCTAATCAGGGTAATAAAAAATCTGACATCGTTCTAGAAACCTTCGTAGGCATGTTCTCTAAACCAAAACAGCTTACCTGTATATTCGGGAAGGTCAAAGAAGCTTCTTCAGAGGAGTACACCAAGGGTAGAGAGCAATGGTACGCTTTGCCCAGCACTGCGGAAGGTGCGTCTGGCGGTGCTGGAGCCTGAAGGTTCAGACCTATGGTCGCGAGACCCCGTTTCACCTCCACTCCTACAGCTGTCCACCAACCTCCGGCTTGCTTGAAACTGAATTCTAAGGTTATCTGAAAAGACAATACAATTTTGGATTCTTAAGAGACCGTATCCTATTCAATTACAACTGTACACTGAGGAACGCTTGGTTCAATCTTATATAAACTTCGACCACCCCTTCCTCCCTTTTAACCCTTTTTCCATTTAAAAAGTAACATATTTTCTTTCTCAGGCTCTAGACTATCTGTGTACTAAATTTCGTTCTAATCGGTTCAATAGCTTTAGCGTGATGGAAAGACAGAGAGGGTTACTTTTGCATTTACGATATAGGATGGATTTAGCCGTTATCCAGTTGCCATACCACAAGCTCTGCTTAGAGTGGACCTACATGACGCTGTATTTTAATTAAGCGTACTTAATCCTTTTAATTAATTTATTACTTAAACCAATCATCGCCTTTATGTCAAAAGTTGCTGTTCCCATCTATATTATTAACGATGAATTATCTGATCCTATTGTTACGATATTAAAACGTTTCTTTTTCTATTAAATACTATAATTATAAAAATATATTAATATATAGAAATATTTCTTTTGTACCACACGATTCAGGCTTAACCAAAAATCATCAAAATTTCCAATCGTCGTGTATACACATAATATATTTCTATCATTATAAGTAATAGAATGAAAAAAATTAAAAAACGTTTATTTGCAGCACAATATAATAATAATTCTTTTTCAAAATAAAATAAACATGGACATTAACAATAGTCTCTAGACTTAAAGATACCAACAATTTAATTAACTTTGATCTCACCTTATCCCTAGTATTGTCCCCATCAGCGAACCGCACCACCAGAATGGTGTACAGTCTCGTCGGCTTGACCGTGGGTTCTCCGACTGGCGTGTCCAGTACTGTGGTGGTACCATCCTCCCATTTGAGCTCCGGCCACCCAGTGGAGTACAAAAGAGCGGCTTTACCTGGTGGTCCTATAGAAATGTAATGTTAATAACATTAATTATATTTGTATCAGTTGGATACGTCGTATGAATGGATCTGTATGTATTTTATGAGTATTCCTATAATCTATAATAAAGAACTAAAGTTTGTGTGTTTGTTTGTAAATTGTAAGAGGTAATCTCGGCATCTACTGAACCGATTATAAAAATTCTTTCACCAACAGCAAGTTACATTATTCCTGAGTGTCATAGGCTATATAAAAAACCGAAAAGGATAATTAACATTATGCCCAACGAAGTGGGCACGGGTCCGCCAGGTAATTAATTAAGTACAGCAAAATACCGTTTGTGTCTGTAACATATTGGATACAAGCACAACCACATACTTTTACTAAAATAATTAAATCCTTGAAAGTAATCATCACGTGTTTTTTTTAATTGTTGAAATAAACATATTTTTAAAATGAGCACAAAAAAGGTTTATGCGTTATTATTTAAAATTTTGTTTGTATCAAAAGAGTCAGATCAAATTACCGACCGTTATCACTAACTATTATTTAACCACCTGTTTGTACTTAAAGCGTACCATACAAACATACGTAGTGTATGTTTGTATGCATTAACTAAATGCTAAAAATTGCCTCTTTAACATTAAATTTTATTCACTTACCAGTAGCATTATACAAAGCGTATTTCGGTAGGTTCCTAGCGGGCTTCTCATCTTCGGTGGTAGAAGTCACTGTGGTGGTACCATCTTCAGCTTGGCGGCGAACCCTCGACCATTCATCGTAGTCCACTGACTGGCTTTGAGATACTGAATTACCTGAAAATCGCAGATTTTGCAAAAAAAAATCAATACTAGATGGCCCAACGCGAATTCATTCACGCTGTACGCCTACACGAAACTCTAAACCCTATACCTCCTTTTTTGCTTAAAAACCATCCTCATATATCCATATATCCATTCTCAAAAACGTAAACGTAACGTATGTAAATCGGTTCAGCTGTTATGGAGTTTTTGTTGTTCATTTTTATATTTTAGATATAAACTGGTTTTAGATATAAAATATTGCACTGTGAAGTAATAAAATAGATCGAAAAATTACAGAGGTACGTTTTTATTTAGATTTCTGATAATAAAAGAATGTATGGAAAGACCTCTTGTTATTATTTCTTGAAATATACGACAGTCATCATTGCTCATATATTAATCTAGGCGTAACACGAACAATATTTACAAGAATATAAAGACATTTCATAGATATGTAGTCGTTTGTTGAGATCGTGTGTAAAAAATAGCATATAGATTTCGGATATCAGGTGCTTCTTGGTTTAAATTGAACACATCAGTTTATATTTGAGAAAATTGTTTCTAAGAGTAGGTATTGACTCTTCACTGCATATCATTGAGTTTTTATAATTTTAGGATGATTGTACATGATAAATTATGACTATCCAAGAAAACTGTTTTTTTTTCTTTCAATAAGAATTAAATAATGTAATAAAATACGGTTAATATTATTATTCTTTACCAAGAACACCTAAGACTCGCCCTTCGCCGTAAATATCTTGTAATCTATCAAAAGTTTCCGTCATTTGTGCGTCACGTTCTGACCATGGACCTTGCAGCGTCAGCACCTGAATAAGACTTTACATATTAAATTATATATTTAGTCCGTACCATCCCTTTATATATGTATGACACCAATATCATATACCTACAGTAAACACTAGGTACGACACTAAGATCAATGAGAGACGAATATAATGTTGCTTTCTATTATAAAAGAAATTTTAAAATTGGCCAGCAGTTTCGAAGAAATAGAAAAACTTGATATTAATATAAAATATATATGCTTATAGCAAATTATTGGAATATATTATAGCAAAATACATAAGTGAATAAAATATCATTAATAACGTTTTGTACAGATCTGATTAAAGAATTAGTGATTTAAATAATTTTTTGGTGTCCAAATTAGCCATTCATCTGAACATACCTGAGTTTCATTGCTTATATAATCGGGATGTACGTCCAAAAAGTCCTGAGGAAGCACCAGCACAGTTTGACCCTCGAGCATCTTGCGAAGCCTTGGAAA